>JAJAGP010006333.1:0-22760 GCA_025084515.1 Ancistrus triradiatus | reverse complement strand
AACTTCATTTCACTTCTCAAATATCACTGTGTTCATCTGCTATATGATATATTTAACTCAAGTTGCTGATCTGAACAACCAATGATTTATAAACTAAAATCATGAAAATTATCAGGGGTGCCCAAACTTTTTCATACGACTGTAGTAGTTACTGCATTAACATCAACGTTAAATTGCCTTTCCTGTTCAGGATGTGCGCCCTGTGAATTCCAGGTTAGGCTCCAGACCCTCCCCATGACCATGGCCAGGGTAAGCAGGGGTAACATGGGATACTTTGCTTTTGCTTTGCACTATATAGCCAAACCTTTGTTGATACCAAACATTACATCCAGAAACATGGGTATAAGTATGATGCTTAATCCCCCTTAGTTGCTACAACAGCTTTCACTCTCCTGAGAAGACTTTCCACTACTTTCTAGAACTTTATTGTGAGGGCTCTGTGCAAGTTAGCAATATCAATTTGGACTTTGTTTTAGGAGGGCAGGACAGAAACCTATTGAACTGACTTCTTTGGGAGTTGGACACCTATGAAAGTGACATATTGTGTTCAGTACAAACCAGTGCACTGCCACTGTTTGTCTGTGGCAGGGGTTCTGAAAGTGGCGGTGCACCCCCTAGGGGTGGCATTCAGCTATTGCAAGGGAGGACAGCAAAGCAAATGAATGCTGTTACTAATGCATGTTGCTTATGATAATTCCACTGTCAAGGTGATTTGTCACTTTAGTTTGTTTTGTTAAATTTGTATGAATTACAATGTTTGAACTAAATTCCAGTGAGGTTTGGGCTCAAAAGATGTGTATATGTGTGTCGGATTGTGAGGACTTGAAAATATTTTTATCATCAAAAGGGGGCACTGCAGAAAGGGTTTCAGAACCACTCGTTTCTTGAGATTCCAGCGAATACTAATTAGAAAGGGAGTGGCGACATGATATATTAATTTTCGTGGGAACATGTCCTATTCTCAGTTCATGGAGGTTTTAATTACTGGGTACAATGAGTCAACAGTTTCAGTCAGAAATGCCATGTGACTCACCATGCTGCAACAATGATTGCATTGAGTGGGAAAACAACAACAACAATGTGAGTCCAAAATTCACTTCGTACATCAGGAAACGCTGCTCATTTTCAGTGTAAATATGGACGCTTCACTTTTGCAAACATAATGGATTAGGTACTATTTAGTACACCTGACCAGAAAGCTCTTCTCCCTTGTGCAGACCTTTGCGCCCTTTCCCTCACCAACCTACTGAACCCTAGCTCTGCCCGATCATCTGATCGTTATCGGACAACTCACGCTCACACAAAATTTCTAAATGAGTCACAAAGCCAAGCACCAAGAAGAAAGTGTGTGAACCCGTCGAAACTGTTTGCATTCTGGTCTTCATGCAAGCCATAATGCATAAAACACATTCTGCATAAATGTCAATTGTAAAATAACAAATAAATAAATTGTATTTATTATGTATTTATTAATTACAATGGCCACTCATTGTTTAATGTGCAATACAGCTAGAGAATTAAAGGGAAACATCTGAATGCCTGAAGACACCTCTAGAACTTGCTAAAGCCTTTTAAATGCCTTTCAAAGACCACTTAATGGTCCGCAATGCTTCCAAAACAAGGTGGATAGATGAGACAGAAGTGCATGAAACCCATAAACCCATCCGAACTGTGAAGCAGTGTAGGGAGCAGCTTGAGGATCATTCTCAGCTAATAATGTGACTTTACAAAAAGCCGAGTCTAGACCCCTAAATAAGCAGCCAGAGGCAGCAGTGGCAAGGAAATAAGACAAAATGTTTGAGAGGAAGCAGTCTCTAAATAAATATATATAACTATATAATCCCAATTGTTTAGAGTTCTGCTCCCTATTGGCTAATAGTGCTGTATATGCTATGTAAGCTTATCATGTAGGGAATAGTGATTATGCCAACATTTACTACATCCCATAAGTATGGGTGCCTCATACAGTCAAGTACTGAAAATGTGATTAACAGTGTTCAAAAAATTATATTGTTATTACCATGTTTATTTTATATAACAGCATGTTTTACTCCCACTTGTCCTGACCATGGTCACGAGGGACAGTATGTAAGCCTAGCACTGAATTCACAGGGAGCAGGACAGCAGAGTTTCAGCCTGGACAGGGTGCTGGTCCATCAGACTCCTTCCTGATGGAAATGCATGAAGGGTAAGGATCTGTCTGTACTTCTCAGTAGTTTTGACCAAATCAACAACTCCATTTTCAGAAATACAGCCCCAAACCTTCACAGTTGAATTGCACGCACTGATCCATGTAGCACTGTCCAGCCAGTCAATGGACTGCCTTATATATACTATCTGGCCAAAATAATGGTCACCACCTGGATTTACCTAAGCAAATAGTTAAGAAAAGAGGCTCCCATTAGATAATGACTGCATTGGTGATTATGTTTCAGCTGGCAACAAGTTATTTGTTAAACAACCATGTCGAAAGACCCATCCTGTGGTCATGGAAAAGTGTTAATCTCTTTCAGAGGGGTCAAATTGTGAAAGAGTGTTTCAGGGAGCATGAGACATCATTTTCACACATGGATTGGCCACCAGAGTCCAGACCCCATTGAGAATCTTTAGGATGAGAAGACTGCGCAGTGGTCCAGATCTCCCATCATCAATACACGATCTTGGGGAAAAATAAATGTTGTGACATTGCAGAAGCTTGTGGAAACGATGCCACAGTGAAAGGCGGTCCAACGAAATATTGGAGTTTCTCTCTTTGTTTATGGTTTAGTGCAAGAGGATGGCACATGAAAGCCGTGACATTTCAGCTTGGGAGAGACCTTGCTCATGCAAGACCTGTTGCTGTATTCAGTCCTGCTATGATGTAAGATTTTAATGTTAAACTGCTACAATCTACCACATTCTTGAATTTGTAAGATGATTATCCTTCAGCCAGCATTATTACCTCTACACAGCTGCTTCTGTTTCAGTTAATCAGTTTAGATCCATCTACACATCATGTCATTGCTCAGTAGCACCTGATTGTTGGATTTGATTAATCATGCACACAAATCCATAAAGTTTTGGTATTTTCAAAGTGCTCTGTTACTTACAATGGTACTTTCTTTAACGGCATAGAACAATTACACTGTAGAATTTCTTGTTTTGTTTAAGAAGACTTAAAATGACCATCCACTCTAAAACTGTTCTGCACAGTAGAGCACGCACGTGTGTGTGTGTGTGTGTGAGAGAGAGATCACTCTTAATCAATTTTTATAACCCTATAATCGCTTGATGCTTAATTAAGGGTGGACTGGGGCCAAACCAACACCACAGAGCACATGCACTCATATGCTTTGGGGACTTTCCACTGACATAATTACCGTAGCTTATTACTGCTACACCTACACCTAACTGTAACCTAAATCAGATCTTTTGGTTCTTTATCAAAGGAAAGGTGCCAAAAAGTACAAGTAAAAATACCCCACAATTAAAATAAATCTCAGATATCTTTCTGTACTGGTGGGGACATTTTGTCCTCACAATGATATATAAATATAAACTTCACACACACACACACACACACACACAGGAACTTGTTTAAAGACACCAGTTGATCTAACACGGAGTAAACCCACACAGACATGGGGAGAACATGTAATCTCCACACATAGGCAGCACCCAGGCTGGGACTTGAATGCACGACTCTGGAGGTTAGGCAATAGGACTGTGGACTGTGCTAGCCTAGCGGTTAAGGTACTGGACTATGGACCAGAAGGTCAAGGGTTCAAATCCCACCTCTGCCAGCTGCCACTGTTGGGTCCTTGAGCAAGATCCTTAACCCACAATTGCTTGGATTGTAAGACTGTACCAATTGTAAGTCGCTCTGGATAAGGGCATCTGCTAAATGCTGTAAATGTAAATAGCGCTAACCAGTGTGCCAACCTGCTGCATTCTTTACGTTTAGTAAGAGTTTAAAACATGTCAATGCTCAGAAGATAGACACATTTTACGTTCAGATTGGAGTGTGCCAGAAAATCAGTGGTGGCGTGTTAGTGTCGTAGACGTGATCGCTGTCGTAATTAATAAAGAGCATCTTAATGATGTTTGTGGTATATACAGTACATAGGTAGATGTAAACCTTGATGTGCACTTCATTTTTACATTTATAAATCAATTTACAACCAAGTGACAATAATAGGCTGAAGAACAACAAAAAAGCTCTAGAGGAAAATATACAGAAATATGCCTTTTTATTTAAATATGGCAATGGATAATACAGCAATGAGTAATTAATGAGTGACTGAATATAGAAAGAACAATAAAGTGTAATACAGTATATAATAATACTATATCTTTAATTTGCAGGAATCTGTTTTAGGGCATGTGGTATTCCTTCTTAGCACACTGTTCTATGTTATGCAGAAGTTGGTGAAGTTCAACCGAGATGCCAAGTGTTGAGACCTCACAGTGAATGTCCTGTAGATAAAAAAACATACTGTCAAGTTAAACATGAACACAAGGTCTGTTTACTAGAGTGGAATCGGGATTTATTGAAAAAAAAATGAAGATGTTCAAACAGTTCTATATTAGGAGGTGGAATATAATACACTTGATGAATTGCTTCTGTTCTAGGATAAAGTCAAACAGGGATTTGAGCTTACAATCTGTTCTTAAAAGCAAAAGGTGCCCTGTTATGGATTGGTGGTGCACCAGGATAAGAATAAAACAAGAATTAATAAAATAATAAATGTAAAAATTGTATTGTTTCACGTCATATTGACTCACCCTGGTGTAGGCCACCAGCTTTCTGGGCAGCAGCCATTCATCTTCTTTTAGCCCAAGCTCCGGTGCTGTATAGGCTAACAGAACTTCTCCAGCTTTGCAAAGGTTTTTAGGCTAGAATATTGCATGATGATACATTTAGTGATAAAACCACACTGTGTTTCATGTAAGTATGCTTTATTCGTTAGACAAAACTTTCTGTTACTTACAGAGCAGTTCTCAGACGTTAGAACTCCTTGAACAAAAATCTGAGAAAAAAATATAAGACGTTATTAGATCAATGATTTCGCTCCGCTATTAGGAAGTTATTCTTGGATGAATAATTCATTAACACAAAATAATTGTTACCTTCGTGCTTAGTTTGGGTTTGACATCCTTCAAACTCTGCAGAATTTCCGCTAAAATCACATGGCGAATATTGGATTTGTTCGCCACAGCTGCTGTATGAGGTATTACAACAGCCGCCACAACCAGAAGGCAAAGCAAGAAGGTCTTCATGATCTTGCAGTTTTCCGGTCCAGATGTCAGAGTTGTGTGGGCGCAGCATTGTGTCTGACTTTTATACCTCGCTTTTCGTATACAGTCGCAAAAGGCTGTGACCACAGCTATCTTGATTGAGACGACCTTGGTTACACGTCAACGATCGCGTCTGTGAAACTAACCTCACAACCAATTATGGTGTTCCAACAGACTTGTGCCTGTAAACTAACGAAACAATCTTTAAACCTGATCTATATTCTTAGCGTCAACATTTAATGTCTTACATACACAACCCCAAATCAGAAAAAGCTGAGACGGTATGGAAAACGTAAATAAAATATATATGCAGTGTTCCTTACATTTACTTTGATTTTTATTTCATTGCAGACAGTATGAACCCAAGATATTGAATTTTTTTTCTGGTCAACTCTGGTCAAATTTCATTTGCTAATAATCATCCATTCCTGCATTTCTGGCCTAGAACACATTCCAAAAAAAGTTGGGATGGGGGAAATTTAGGGCTAGTAATGAGGTAAAAGAAATCTAAATAATGATGTGATTTCAAACAGGTGATGTCAACATGTGATTATAATCACGATACGGTACAAAAGCAGTATCCTCGACAGTCTGAGTCTTTCTGGAGAAAACATGGGCAGACAATTTCTAGTGGTCAACAAATGTGTAAGAAAATTATTGAAATGTTTAAAATCAATGTTTTGAGCGAAATGGACGCCGTGTTCTCCGGACCAAAGACAGAAAGGACCATCCGGACTGTTATCAAGCCCAAAAGCCAGGCTCTGTCATGATGGGGGTTTGTTTCAGTGTCCTTGGCACAGGTCATTATCACTTCTGTGGTGGCAGCATTAATGCAGAAAAGTACATTGAGATTTTACAGCAATATTAATTCCTTCAAGATGACATATTTTCCAGGGACGTCCATGCATTTTTCAAGAAGACAACAAAGTAAAAAAAAAAAAGTTTGCTTTGAAGGGAGAAATCCTGAAATATCTTGGGTTCATACTGTCTGCAATGAAATACAAGTAAAAAATGTAAGGAACACTGCATATATTTTTTATTTGCATTTTCCATACCGTGCCAACTTTTGGGGTTTGAGGTTGTACATGTACAGGTAAACCCAAAACTAAAGGTGTCAAAAAACACAGTTTTGTGTTCATATGTGTGTTGTATGACATGTGGGCTCTCTTCTTGAATCACAGCTACATATTTTCTCCAGACGTAATGCTCGTAGCTTTATGTTATGCACATGATGCCGAGATCTATGTCAGCGGCACTTTTAGTCATCAACACTTTTTAAACAAAAGGCTGACTAAATGTAAAATGGTTCATTATCTACTATTATGAGATCATTCTAATAATAAAGGCTTTCAGTGACTGGGATAAAATAGTACTCTGCATATCCCACCTCTGTTGTTGGGTTGGGTTTTACATCATCTGTTCATTTAATGGTCAAATGACACCACATGCTTAATGTGTGCTATAGGCCTTGCATAAGATGCTGAAGCAGAAGACTTGGGGACTGTGGTGGCCTAGCGTTTAAGGTAGTGGACTATGGACCAGAAGGTCCAGGGTTCAAATCCCACCTCTACCAAGCTACCACTGTTGGGCCCTTGAGCAAGACCCTTAACCCACAATTGCTTGGATTGTAAGACTGTATCAATTGTAAGTCGCAATTGTAAATGTAAATGTAAGACTTACTTGGATTTGGATTACTTAAGTGGTCACAGCAAAATGCTGCTTTTTCTAAAGAGGGTATATTTGAGAAGTGGACATCAAAAGGAATATAATTACAGCATCCCATTTTGTAGGGAAGTCCAGGCCCAGTAAACTGTGAAACTGAATAAAAAGATTAAACTCCATAAATGCTTGATTGGTGATAAATCGGTTGACCTGGCAGGCCAATGAGAAACCCTTGCATTGTGTGAGCGAGCATTATCCTGATGGAAGATGCCAGTTGGAAACCCTGCCATGAGAGGTAATGCATGGCATCAGAATGTCCTGCACATATCGCGTAGCACAGTGTCCCTCATTTCACTACTAAGACTGACCGACTGTCGTATGTGATGGCTCCCCAGATCATCACACCAGAAATTGGGGCAGTGTGTCGCTCCACAACAAAGGCAGGATTTATGCGATGTGCATATTTTACATTTTTTTGAACTATGACTCCATGACTTTAGTTTCATTCTTAGATTTATCTACCCAAGGAGGTTGGGTCCCTTTTTTGAGTCTTGGTCCTCCCAAGGTTTCTTCCTCATAACACGTAGGGAGTTTTTCCTTGCCACTGTCACCCTAGGCTTGCTCAATTTGGGATTGGACGTAGATATTAGAAGATAATCTAAAATTGTGAAGTTGCTTTGAGACAATGCTCCATTGTAAAAAGTGCTATATAAATAGATCTGTCTTGACTTGACTTGACTTGATTGAAGCTCTCACCACGAGCCCTCCATAATCGAACCCGAATGTCATCAGATCCCAAAGAGAAACTGGATTTATCACTAAAGACAATATAGTCCCAGTTCATAGAAGTCCAGGTTTTTTGTTAATGACACAACTGCAAACAAAGGCGATGGTGGCTGGCTGTCAATGACAAGACATGTAATGACAACAAATTTCCTTCTGAACATTCAGAATGTCTTATATTCTACAGTTTTATATTCTCTGTTTTATTGTACTCTTCTTATTATTGAATTCTCTTTCATTTCATATAATCTATATATTCCTTTATTTTATGTATTGTATCTTCTTTAAATATGCTCTCTCTTTTAATTTTTATATTTAGCTTCTGTGTATTTGTACTATTACTATCAACATATTAATGAGGCAACTTAATTTAAGTGTTTCATACTGTATAACATCTCTTGCCTTGCCACTCTCGCTCTAGGCTTGCGTAGTTAGGGCTGTGGGTTTAGATAGTTGTAAAGCTGATTTAAGACGATGTTCCATTTTAAAAAGCGCTATATCAATAAATTTGACTTGACTTGACAATGGTGCTGGTAACACATTATTTCCCTTCATCAAATTAAAAAACAGCATCCCTGTTTCACCTCTGCTTAACCTTGGCATTGTCATGGAGGAGTCCAGGCAGACTGGACACAGGCAGAGATACATATACACCCTGGATCCTATGCAGACATTTTTTCCCATGGGACACTTGATGCTGCAGTGCACCATACCAGAAAATAATCTCCATGAGCAGAGCAGACATGACCTCGATGTTCCTGTGATTGTCTCCATTGGGTGCAACCCCAAGGTACTGAACCACCAAAGTGTTTTAGCTGCTTCAACTATATGACTGGCACCTCAATCCACTCAGTTTCTGAAAGACTGACATTCTCAGCAGTGCATTACATTTAATCTTCATAATGATCTGCATAATGGTTTGCATTTACAGCATTTAGAAATTTCCCTTGTCCAGGGTGACTTAGAAGTGGTACAGTCTTACACTGTACAGTAAGGACACATCAATGGCAGCTTAGCAGTGCTGGGATTCTTCACTAGGCATGTACCCTAACCACTGCACTACCACAGCCCCTGCTTTGCTAGTATGCCAACGTGGGGGAATGGAAGCCACCATTTGATACAAATGTGGTGTCACTGTGTTGGGTTATGGACTAGAAGGTCCAGGGTTCAAGCTCCAGAACTGCCAAGTTGCCACAGTTTGGGCACAGTTGCTTGAATTGTAATCACTCTGGATAAGGGCATCTGCTAAATTGACTAAATGTAAATGCCATTGTAAGGGCAAATAATGGTCTGACTGTAACACCGATGCCTACGCATGTGATTTCCAGGTCCTCTCTTTTTAAGAAGAGATACCTGTCACATTTCTCCACAGCAGCCTTTTTAGAGCATTAAACAGAGGACTAGCTATTATATGGCAATTTACTAATCGTGTGTATGCTCTGTTGTATTATTCTACGTACAGGACATATGTAGAATATAGGGATTATTGTTGGAATCAGCCACTGGATACTGCTGTGCTGTAATTCTTAAAGTATCCTAGCTCAATTAGACTATTCAGTTTAGTCATCCAGCTCTCTGCTTTTCTCACATTTCCTAAATGCTACGTTTTATTATTATTTTTTTTCATAAATCAAATCTCTATGAAAAAGAAAACAATGTCACACCTGATTCAGACAGTTTATTGCAAATTTCATATTTTTGAAATGTAGCCATCATTTGGCTTCTAGACATTTTGCTTACATGTTAAGGCATTGATGTGATTTCATAAGTTTGTGTTGTGTTAATACCGCATAGTTTGTATAAAGTCAGATAATCAGATGTTAGAGAGATAGGCAGAACAAGTGCACACTTGAATATTTTCAGATGCATTGCTATGTTTTTTTGTTGGTTGGTCGAAGACTCATTTCCCAAAAACATTGTATTTCACTTGTCTAATCATCAATCTTTGCGGAAGCCTGCTGGCCTCCAATTAGATTTCCTCTTAGACCGACAGTGCTGTCTGACATTATCTGATCTGTGGCACGTTTGCTGATGCATCACCTAATGTGCAGAAAGGCTGAAATGCTGAGTAAGTTTGAAAAAAAAAGTCTAATTCAGTTTAGCTTTCTTCATTATTTGATATTGTAATTTGTTAAGAAAATAAAAGAACAAATCCAATGTATTTATTGGGATTTCATTTATATTAACAGAACCCAAAAATTATATTCTCCCCATTGCATGTTTCAGTTTTGTTTTCTGAAAAGAAATCGGATTGCCCCGTCATCACCATTTACAGCGCTGTGCAAAAGTCTTAGGTCGCCATGCCACCATTCGAATTGTTGATTTGGCAATGGTATAATGATGAAGTATAATTATTTCTCAGTATCTTTGTGTTATCGGGGTGGTGATGGTGCAGAGGCAGGGGCAGGCGAAGATGCAGGTTCCAGCTGAAATTAAACAGTTTATTAACAAAATCCAAATCCAACCAAGTTATCCAAGCAATCACAAAAAATCCAGCATAATGAAACCGAAATGCGAATGCAGTGGACAAACTATGACAATGACAATAATAACAGTAATAATGATGTTGATGATGATGATAATAAACAATAACAATAACAGCACAAATCACTAAATAACCGAAACAACCGTAGACGAAAATAAACGGGAACTAAAACAAGACCAAGGAGTACAAGGCTAATGTGACACCACGGCGGTTTGTGTGAAGCTACAGTGAGGTAGAGTGGCGCTATGGGGAGATAGCGTGACGCCTACTGCAGGCTAGCATGAAGCTATGGCGAGCTAGCGTGAAACTACGGAGGCTAACATGAGACCTTGGAGGTGTAACCAGGAATGCTCAGAGACCAAGGAGTAGGAAATCAAATGCAGGTTTAATATATCCAGGAGGCAAAAGAGTAGTCGAAAGACGAGCGTAGGATCAACAACCGGAGCGACGAAACGAGAGGCAACAAATCCAACCAGGGCAATCCGAATCGGCAACGAGAACACAGAGCAAAAGGTCATACACGAAGAACTAGAATAACTGTCGGAAGAACGCTCGGTAAAGTCAGCTAACGGCAAACAATACTTCGCGAAGTAGCTTAGCATAGCGGGAGTTTAAGTAGGCTACGAATATGGCTGCCTGACGGAAGTGGTGAGGTTAGTATTCCGGAGAGCGCGACCTCTGGCGTTGGGGAGTCTCAGCTGCAGCCGGCGTGACGGGAGGTAAACGTGAAGCCGTAGAGGCTAACGTGAAACCCTGGAAGGTAGCGTTGCCTGCCATTTTGCTCTGAAAATTGATTTTTTATACAGTTTAAGTACATAAATATGGCCAGAGTATCTCCAGTTTGTCAACAAATGCGTGACAAAATTATTGAGATGTCTAAAAACCGCGAAGAAAATGTACCGCGAAGAAAAGATTGGAAGAGATATGCATCCTGTATTTCTTCCTCTAGAATACTTAATATAATTAAACAATTGGGAGGAATTTTTAATGCATAAAGGCAAAGAGTGCAAGCTTAAATGGGACGGTAAAGCATTTACCACTTTGTAATGGTGCTGTTCCTTTTCACCACACGCGAAATATGTTTTGGCATAGAGGATGCCAAGTGATTTAGTGTTTCAGGTGTTACTTTGTCCCATTCTTCCTGCAAACATGTCCTAAGATGTGCAACAGTACAGGATTGTCGTTGCATTTTTCGTTTCAAAATTCTCCACATTCTGTATGGGGACAGGTCAGGAATGCAGGCAGGCCAGTCCATTACCCATACACTCTTCTTCTGCGGCCATGCCGTTGTAATGTGTGCAGCATGTGGTTTTGCATTGTCTTGTTGAAAAATGCATGGACATCCTTGGAAAAGATGACATCTTGAAGGCAGAACATATTGGTCGAAAATCTCAGTGTACTTTTCTGCATTAATGCTGCTATCACAGAAGTGTAAATGACCTTTGCCAAGGACACTGATCAGTTTAAGCTTGCACCCTTGGCCTTTACGCACTGAAATTCCTCTCGATTCCTTGAATCGTTTAATGATATTATGCACTGTAGAGAGATATGCAAATCCCTTCCAATCTTTTATTTGCAGTGCATTGTTTTTAAACATTTCAATAATTTCATCATGCATTTGTTAATAAGCTGGAGATCCTCTGGCCATCTTTTCTCATCAAAACCTCAGCCTTTCATGGATGCTGCTTTTGAACCAAATCATAAATACAATCATCTGTTGACGTCACCTGTTGGAAATCACATAATTTTTTTTATTATTCATTACTAGCTCTAAAATGCCCCCCTCCCAACTTTTTTTGTTGCGTGTTACCTGCCCGAAATGCAGAAATAGATGTTTATTAACAAATGAAATGAAATTTAATATCTCAGGTTAATTCTGTCTACAATGAAATAAAAGTCAAAGTAAATGTAAGAAAGAATGTGTTTTTTAGATTCCTTTTCCATACTGTCCCAATTTTTTTTTTTATTATTTGGGGCTGTGGAATACATTAAAACATACCCTTAATTTTTCATTTCACAGACAAAAATCTGTCTATATCTAGTTAGCACGAGACACGCTTTCCTGCAAATACAGTGATGCCATATCACTGATATTATATATCAGTCCATTAGATATGCTAACAAGTTTACAGTATGTTCTGGTCATGCTACACCTTGCCTTAGCTCCCAGAACAGAAAACAAGTAATATTAGATATTGTAACACAATACATTGCTACCAATTTTATAAAATCATGATTCAGGACACCATAATGTACACCTCAGTTTGCTTGTAAGTTGCTCTGGGTGTCTGCTAATTACAGTATAAATATAAATTGCTGGGGAAAGGGCAAACATTAAAGCTTCTAGAGCCATCCATTACCGTCCATTATGCTTACTGCCATGTTCCATAACTGACAAAAATATTTTAGACCATAAACAACAATTTCTAAATTTTATTTTCCAATAATCTATGTAAGTTAAAGTTGTGTTCAACCTGCATACAGCAATATGAAGAAGTTCTGTTCAAGAATTAAAAACTCCTTTACAGATCTGGAAAAAACTAAAGAGACCACTGCAAAGTTATCGGTTTCTCTGTTTTTACTATTTGTACTATTTGTACTGTATGTGTTTTACCCTGTAAGTGACTGACAAATGTCAAAATAGTAATTTGCAGCAATGACAAGAGCATTTATTTGCTGTCAATAACAGCTGGTCAAAGTAACAAAGAAGATGCAGTGTTTTCAAACCTTAGTAATTAATAATTACAACTAATAATACAAAGAAAAGAAGTTTATATTCAGTTTTCACAATACAATACTAATGTTTTAACTTAAATTTTTGAATCACAGCTTTCATGAGTCCTGTACTTTTCCTCAATAAATAAGATTTGTGATTTAGGTGATCACCTAATCAGTCGCTCATTAAGTAGAATGAGATGTGTCTGTGTTGGAATTCATCACATACTGGAATGGAATTTCGGCCATACAGTGGGGCAAAAAAAGTATTTAGTCAGCCACTGATTGTGCAAGTTCTCCTACTTAGAAAGATGAGAGAGGTCGGTAATTTTCATCATAGGTACACCTCAACTATGAGAGACACAATGAGAAAAAAAAAATCCAGGAAATCACATTGTAGGATTTTTAAGGAATTTAATT
Source organism: Ancistrus triradiatus (assembly GCA_025084515.1). Lineage (NCBI taxonomy): Eukaryota > Metazoa > Chordata > Actinopteri > Siluriformes > Loricariidae > Ancistrus > Ancistrus triradiatus. The sequence continues at coordinate 9,418 of JAJAGP010006333.1, read as the reverse complement.
GTAAGTCATGGTGGAAAATAAGTATTTGGTCACCCACAAACAAGCAAGATTTCTGGCTCTCACAAACCTGTAACTTCTTCTTTAAGAAGCTCTTCTGTCCTCCACTCGTTACCTGTATTATGGCACCTGTTTGACCTCGTTATCTGTATAAAAGACACCTGTCCACAGCCTCAAACAGTCAGACTCCAAACTCAACCATGGCCAAAATCAAAGAGCTGCCGAAGGACACCAGGAAGAAAAAAATTGTAGACACTGCACCAGGCTGGGAAGAGTGAATCTACAATAGGCAAGCAGGTTGGTGTGAATAAATCCAACTGTGGGAGCAATTGTACGACGACATACAAGACCATTGATAATCTCTATTGATCTGGGGCCCCCACGCAAGATCTCATCCCGTTGGGGGTGTAAAAATGATCATGAGAACGGTGAGCAAAAATCCCAGTACAGAAACTACACGGAGGGACCTGATGAATGACCTGCAGAGAGCTGGGACCCAAAGTAACAAAGGCTACCATCAGTAACACACTACGCCGAGAGGGACTCAGATCCTGCAGTGCCAGGCGTGTCCCCCTGCTTAAGCCAGTACATGTCCAGTCTGAAGTTTTGCCAGAGAGCATATGGATGATCCAGAAGAGGATTGGGAGAATATCATGTGGTCAGATGAAAACCAAAATAGAAACTTTTTGGTAAAAAACTTAACTGGGGAGGAAAAAGAATGTTGAGTCGCATCCCAAAAACACCATGGGGGTGGAAACATCATGCTTTGGGGCTTTTTTTTCTACAGAGGGGACAGGACGACTGATCCGTGTTAAGGGAAGAATGAACGGGGTCCCATGTATCGTGAGATTTTAAGCCAAAACCTCCTTCCATCAGTGAGAGCATTGAAGGATGGAACGTGGCTGGGTCTTCCAGCACATGACAAATGATCCAAAACACACCGCTCAGGCAACGAAGGAGTGGCTCCGTAAAAAGCATTTCAAGGTCCTGGAGTGACCTAGCCAGTCTCCTGACCTCAACCTCATAGAAAATGTGTGGAGGGAGTTGAAAGTCTGTGTTGCCCCAAAACATCACTGCTCTATGAGGAGATCTGCATGGAAGGAATGGGTGAAGATGTACAGGAAACGTTTTTACCTGTGTCATTGCCAACAAAGGTTATGTTACAAAGTATTGAGTTGAACCAAATTTATTGACCAAATACTTATTTTTCCACCATAATTTAATTTTAAATTTTTAAAAATCCTACAATGTGGATTCCTGGATTTTTTTTTCCTCATTTTGTCTCTCATATTGAAGTGTACCTATGATGGAAAATTACAGACCTCTCTCATCTTTCTAAGTATGAGAAACTTGCACATCAGTGGCTGGACCTCTAAATACTTTTTTGCCCAAATGTACATGTAGATATGTTGATTTTAAGAACATTTGGAGTGGACTCTTCATTTTTTTTACAGAGCTGTGTGGTGTATCAACTTGTAAAAAAACAAGTCACTTATACTCTGTCTTGTACACTACTAAAGCGGATTGGCTCTTTCACCCCTATTACTTAAAACCATAAGGCTCCAGTCTTCTCATGATTACTAGTCTTAGATTTTACTTCATACAGTAAGTAACAGGTCTGTTAGTGTCATGGAACCAAAGTTTTGGAAAGTCACTTCTAGCTCATAAGCACTGTTTGGTTTAAATGCTATCACTCTTCATTTGTTGCTAAGCACATAACATCATGTAGTTGCTTTTGTGATTTTACTCACTACTTGCGTACTTATGTCTTGTGCATTACTTTGCCCAACAAAATTGTACCCACTTCAAACAATCTTTGCCACTGTTGGCAATGTAACAACAATGTGATAATCTGAAATTAATTTGCAACTTAAACTTAACATGGTTGAAAAAAAATGATGATGTGTAAAAATGATGTGTGCCAATCTTTAGGTGACTGAAACCTGCTGACGCACTGATCATAAAACATGTGGTAAAAAGTCCCATGCCACATCCGATGCTTAGCCGTTTTTTGTTTCTTTCCTGACAACTCAATGAGCAACCAGAACCTTGGTGTCAAATTATCATTATCCTCCATCAGTGATGACATATAGGAGTCTATACTATTGAAAGTGATATGCCTGTGTATCCAAACTGTTATTCAATATAGTAATGATCACAGGATAAGGTGATGAATTAAGACTTAGAAGAATTGTGGTAGAGGCAATAAAGACAATATTACAATACATGGGAATCTGTCAGACTTCGATTTTCTGACCTCTCCTTCCATGGCCACAGCTTCATTAAATGTCATATACTGTAACAATAAGAAATATAGATTTCTATGACTTAGGTCTGGTAAAGACTTATCGAGACAGCTGCATCCACAACCCATAATGTAGGTCTGTAGGCCAGGGGTGTTCAAAGGTTAGGGTCAAAGGTCAGAAAATAAAAGGGCTAGCTACTCTTTTTCAAAATACAGTAACGTCAGCATTTTAAAAAAAGTGAAAGAAACCAACACTTCTATACAGTTAATTTACATTACTACCTACTATAATAGCAATAACAGCAACACAGCTGTGGTTAAAAAAACAGTTGTTGTTCAGAATTTTAAGCATAATACTTCTTTAATGTCGATTTCTTCTCTATAAAACATACTTTAAGCATTAAATATTAAATTCATTAAATACTCAATAATAAAGTTAAAAATAATTGTGGTGTGTATGTAAAGTAGTCTGGAGGCTGTTTTAACTGCAGCTAGCTAAGCTACCTAATTCCTGTGAAGTGTCACCATTATTTTAAAGCAGTGTAATGGTGGGTAGCTATTAACGTATTGTAAAGATAGAAGCTCTTAGGGCCTGACTTTTGTTACACAAACTGAACCCTGCTCTTCAAACAGCCACAGCAATGTATGGAGTGTTTTAGGTGCTGAGTTGGTACAGTGGTTAAATACGCCAACCCATCACCACAGAGACCTACTGAGTCTCAGCAGTGCCTTCGACCTGTCTAGGTGCTCCACAAACACACCTGGCCTCGTCTGAGGGAGAGCCTCTGTAACAATGGGCCCCACTGGGCAATCAAGTTGCTTGCAAAGATGGTCAATGGATAAAAGATGAAGTAGTGCGTAACTCTGGGCAGACTTGCTCTCACTGTAATAGCTTGCCACCTACTGGTGAAGAGGTCACTGGGTGGATCGTGCTTTCACCCAGGAAATAGGGGAATTGGGCATATCTGAATTAGGGAGAAAACTGAATAAAGGAAAAACTCATGATAATAAATCACAATATGTAAATTCAATCTAATAAACAAAATTCATCATCGTAACCAAAATTTTATTTTATTCAATGGAAGAAGAAATCTCCCGTAAAGCATTTCAACCATTTTTTTTTTATAAAGGCCAGGATCACAGGTCTCCAGAACCTATCCTGGGAGAGCTCAGGGCACAGGCATAAGCGTACGCTGGACCAGTTATCAATCCTTTGCAGGGTTGGGTAGAAGTGACTAGCAAGAAAATTTTCTAGGCACTACCCTAAATACACACACTGATACGTTAGGTGGGTAAACAAGGTGAAGGGGGAAACCCCATGGAATACGCAGGAAACAGGTTAGGATAACAGAACAGAATGCTCTGTTACTGAGTATTTCACAGCATACAACCTATTGTTGTGTTCATCTTTCCCATTATAACTGAATCCCAAACTTAGAAAACTTGCATCGTACCATCTTGTAGTGGTTTTACGAAACACTAGCAGTGCCTACTGTGTCTAAATTAGCATCGGTTGATGTACTGTAAGGGCAGGTGGTGAAATATCTTCATCAACTCATCTTTTTAAATATACAGTGGTGCTTGACAGTTTGGGAACCCTTTAAAATTTTCTATATTTCTGCATAAATATGACCTAAAACATCATCAGATTTTCATACAAGTCCTAAAAGTAGGTAAAGAGAACCCAGTTAAACAGATGAGACAAAAATATTGTAGGCCTACTTGGTCATTTATTTATTGAGGACAATAATCCAATATTACATAATAGTGAGTGGCAAAAGTATGTGAACCTTTGCTTTCAGTATCTGGTGTGACCCCCCTGTGCAGCAATGACTGTAACTAAACGTTTCCTGTAACTGTTGATCAGTCCTGCACACCGGCTTGGAGGAATTTTAGCCCATTCCTCCGTACAGAACAGCTTCAGCTCTGGGATGTTGGTGGGTTTCCTCACATTAGCTGCTCACTTCAGGTCCTTCCACAACATTTCGAATGGATTCTTCTTTAACCATTCTTTGTAGAACGACTTGTGTGCTTAGGGGTCGTTGTCTTGCTGCATGACCCACCTTCTCTTGAGATTCAGTTCATGGACAGATGTCCTGACATTTTCCTTTAGAATTCTCTGATATAATTCAGGAATTCATTGTTCCATCAGTGATGGCAAGCCGTCCTGGTCCCAGATGCAGAAAAAACAGGCCCAAACCATGATACTACCAACACCATGTTTCCACAGATGGGATAAGGTTCTTAGCTGCGAATGCAGTGTGTTGTTCCTTTCTCCAAACAAAACGCTTTCCTTTTAACCCAAAAGTTCTATTTTGGTCTCATCCGTCCACAAAACATTCTTCCCAATAGCCTGGCTTGTCCACGTGATGTTTTAGCAAACTGCAGAGAGCAGCAATGTTCTTGTTGGAGAGCAGTGGCTTTCTCCTTGCAAACCCTGCCATGCACACCATTGTTGTTCAGTGTTCTTCTGATGGTGGACTCATGAACATTAACATTAGCCAATGTGAGATAGGCCTTCAGTTGCTTAGAAGTTACTCTGGGGTCCTTTGTGACCTCACCAACTATTCCACGCCTTGCCCTTGGAGTGATCTTTGTTGGTGACCACTCCTGTAACAATGGTCTTGAATTTCCTCCACTTGTACACAATCTGTCTGACTGTGGATTGGTGGAGTCCAAACTCTTTAGAGATGGTTTTGTCACCTTTTCCAGCCTGATGAGCATCAACAACACTTTTTCTGAGGTCCTCAGAAATCTCCTTGCCGTACCATGATACACTTCCACAAACGTGTTGTGAAGAGCAGACTATGATAAATCCCTGTTCTTTAAATAAAACAGGGTGCCCACTCACACCTGATTGTCATCCCATTGATTGAAAACACCTGACTCTAATTTCACCTTCAAATTAACCTCTAATCCTAGAGGTTCACATACTTTTGCCACTCACTAATATGTAATATTGGAACTTTCAAGCACCAGTGTCTTCTGGCTGATTCTGGTTGTGGCCTATTCTGCTTTTCAGTCTAAGAATTATAATTGACGGCATACAGAAACGTTTGTTAAAGAAAAATCGTAGGAGCTGTTGGCTTCTACCTGGTTCTGTTCTCTCACTAGCTTTAGCTGTGTAGCTTTGGGCACACAAATATCAATATTACCTTTTACCAGTTAGTGCAAGGGTAAAAGTACAAGCAGAGACACTGAATTATAACTCACTCCACAGGTCGCAGCACACAAACCAAAATGGTAAGTCAAACATCAAGCAACTGAATGCACTGAAAACACACTCTTACACTAAATCCCGAGCATAAATGGTACAACATAATTAAAAACACGCTCTGTGAGCTTTTATCAACTAATAAAAAGATATATATATATAACTGATCACAGATGCACAAGAACCCTTTAATAAACAGACTACTGACTAGACCATCGTTAAATGTTGGGACCAGGAAACAAACACTGAGCACTTGTGCGTTAACAATTTAAGTGTAAAGGTTCTTAAACAGATGAACTGAATTCTGAATTAATGTTTGATGTTAGTGAAAGCACTGTGTTGTTCATGTGTGTGGTTGTGTTTGTGACACAGACAGGAGCACAAGTGTAGACTTTATGTGACCGGCACAGAATCGGTTTTATGAGACTGATTGGCTGATCACTGGGCACACCAATCATGCTGAAAATGGGCCGAATGTTTGGTGCATCTCTACCAAGTACATTTTCTGAGGTCATCTGGCGTAACACCTTAAGCTACTACTGTTTGAAAACCACTTCTTTAGGCCATTTTAAAGACTGATGATAAGATTAACACATCAACGGCCAATAACAATTAGCAGTGGGCATCAGCAGACTGACATTTGTCAAATTCAAGAAGGGTGATAGCCGAGGTTTGCGGTGCACGGAGGGAAATCCATCCTGCATCACAGTGTGGCGAGAGATGACTTTGGCGAGATGGGGGGTTAATGAGGTTACAGTGTATGAAAATGAGACTGTGGTAGCTTAGTGGGTTGAGGCAACGGGACTGTGGACCAGAGGGTCCGGGGTTCAGTTCCCACCTCCACCAAGCTGCCACAGTCCTTGAGCAAGTCCCTTAACTCATAATTGCTTGGAGTACGTCACTCTGGATAAAGGTTTCTGCTAAATGCTGTAAATGACAAAAATGCTGAAATAACAACATTTGAGCAACAGCAAGAAAAGTACATTCTGCCAAATACACGAGACACTTATTGGGGTTTCCTATGATGACGCTGTACAATTCTGATCTCGGTTTTTAGGGGTATTCCTGCCTTTTGAGAATTCTGCAGCATCAGGCGATGATGTTGGTGGCTTCTTTTTTCACACGGCACCAGGTGTTTGCCTGACTGGTCCTGTAAGACATGATGCTATCATTTTTCGTTTCATTATTTCTTTTACATTTGCCATGCTTTCTCATACACTAAAGTTTAATTTAAACATTTAACTTCCTTCCAACATAAGGGAATGTTGTTTTTTCCAGTAATTGCCATTGTAACAATCAACAGCTAAACTTTCACCGGAACACCACAGTTGGTGGCATGTGGTCGGCGTGCTGTCGTGTAATCAGTGCCATCTCAATCAAGATGTGGTTAAATTCACTGAGACAGAGGGTAAGTCCTGCATTCATATCCTCTCTCCTCACTATAAGAGGGCATGAGCAGAGCAGACAGGTACAGCACGGAGTTCACAGGCCTCTCAGAACTGACCACCGAACAGCAACCATGAAGACCTTCTTGCTTTTCCTTCTGACCATGGCTGTGGTTACTGCAGCTCCTCATACTGCAGCATCTGAAGAGACATCGGCGGCTCTTCAGCTAAAGATTTTAGCAGAAATTGTAGATAGTGTGAATATTCTGAAAAACAAACAAACGACAAAGGTAAGACATGCCTGACATGAACAGTCCTATAGAAGTTATTTAATGATCATTAAATCAACAAGAGTTTATCTTATGTTTCTCAGACCTTTCTGGCTGAAGTGATAACGACTAAGCACTGCTCTGTAAGTTTAAAAAACTATGTTTTGTCCGAGAAATTAGATTTGTTTTTACATTACACACATTAGCATTATTATTAACATATCTGATGCTGTGCGCTATTTTAGATAGAAAACTTCTGCAAAGCAGGACAAGTTCTGTTGAAATACGCAGCAGTGGATCTTGGACTGAAAGAAGACGAATGGCTACTGCCCAGGAAGCTGGTCGCCTACACCAGGGTGAGTGAATGCAATATGAAGCCAGCTATCTTTAGCTTGACTAAACAGATTTGATTAACTAATATTCATCCAGCATTGCCATAAATGCTTGTAATTTCAGTGGTAATACTAAAGACATAATGTGATTGATCTTCATATCAAAGAACCAAGGAACGTTTCTAATGAACATGTGATGTAAAACTGTTATAATGGCGCATTAGCAATGATACAAGGAGTAAACGCAAGTGTTTGTAACAGTTTGAAATTACAGCTAGCAATATGTCTAACCAATCTTGACTTGAAATTTAATCTAACTGTATGTTTCCCCTGCAGAACACTCACTGCCAATCCTCAGCATCGGCCGACAAGGTTGAACTTCAGCATCTTCTGCAGAACATACAAATGTGTGCTCAGAAGGTCTACTCAAACTCTGCTCAAGGCCACGCTCACATGCGTCCTTCATAAATTCATGAAAAGGAATGTTATCTGTCTCTCTGACTAAGAGTGTCTCAAATTTTATTCTAACTTGAAATCTGAATTGTGTAAACTGTTTATGGAATTTATTATTAATAATATGTATTTTTGGCTCATAATTTATTTTTTTGTGATGATAATACAGCATTGTGAACAATTTAATAACAAATAAAAGTGACATATTTAACAACAATTATTTTTTGTCTGTGTGGTGTTTAGTGTGTCAAATGTAAAGAAAACAGAATATCTTTCTATTGCACTTCTTTACAATGGAAGCATTGTCTCAAAGCAGCTTTACAAATATCTAAGCCCAAAGCTCTAACTGAGCAAGCCTAGGCCAACAGTGGGAAGAAAAAACTCTGTAAGACTCAAAAAGGGACCCGACCTCCTTGGGTGGTGTATATGATAAATGTAAGAATGAAGCTAATTTACTACAACAAATAAGTCTTATAGTGATAGTTCAAATAAAATAATGTAAAATGTGCATATCGTCATTATGTAGTCTGATACACAGCGTCACTCTAGGGTCTTGAGTCTAAGCAGGAAGTCCTTGGAGGCACTTCGTCCCCAGCCAAGGGGACGGGGGAGGAGGGAGAGAGTTACTGGTGTAACTCTGGTGTGGCCCAGGTATGGTGGGGCTGGAGCTGATGACAGAAACAACTTGAGTCAAGCTGAAGCGGATGAACATCATGTGTGGGGCTGGAACCAGAACTGGGTACAGATCTCTCCTTCAGAAAATGTAATTAGTTACTGATTAAGAGCACAGTGTCTATTAACAATCACTGATGCCATGTGTAGCATGAGACTCCGGCAACTTTGGCCATAGCAGCATAGCTACATAGAAGAGCCATAAGGTAACACAGCCAAGAGGGATCACATGAGACATCAGCATCCCAGCAACCCAATGTCCCAGATCACCAGAAAGCTCTTTGACTATGAACCCACAGCTCTACTCTCAGTCTAAGGCAATGATGCACAAGCACAAGACCAAAAGGACCAAAGCCCAGCACAGCCAGACCGCCCACCACACTCTCCCGGCGATAGGACATGGCATGACAAGGCAGACAGGCCAGACATGTCTACAGACTCCGGCCCCAGTAACCCGAGCCATGCATCCCAGTCTAAATCTAACCAAAAGCCTGCGTAAATAAGTATGTCTTTAGTCTAGACTTTGGGGAGTATCTTAGTCTTGAACTAAAGTTAGAAGTTTATTCCATAGTTGGGGGGCCATGTATGAGAAAGCCTTTCCCCCCTGCTGTGACTTTTTTAATTCTAGGAACTAAAAGAAGTCCTGCACCCTGCGAACGAAGTAGACGAGCTGGATTGTAAAACTCAGATAGAATTTTGTAGTCAGTGCGACTGGTAACCTGGTAACCAGTGTAGTGATGATAGAACAGGACTGATATGATCAAATTTTTTAGTATGAGTTATCACTCGAGAGGCTGCATTCTGAACTATTTGAAGTTTATTTATAGATTTACTAGAGCATCCAGTAAGTA
>JAJAGP010006332.1:0-22778 GCA_025084515.1 Ancistrus triradiatus | reverse complement strand
ATGTCTATGATAAAGCCATTATAACATTATTAGTGATAGGTAAAGCATGCTTGGTCTCCTACTGAGTGATTGATTGCGTGCTTTTGTTTTCACTGATATAATCTATGGAAATCGTGGTGTGTTTTCCATTCGAGTTAATGTTCTCCTTCAGGAAGCGTTACCTCATCACGTGATTATTTCCTCCCGTTTTTCAGGTATGTTAAGTCCAATTTACATTGAAGTGCCTATAAAAACGTTGTAGTGTAAGCTAAGACCTTCACAGAAAGTGTATACACTATTTACAGCGATTCAGAGTGAAGTTGTTTCAAGTAATAATTGGACACACCTGAGGCTTGTTTGTTAATGCATACCCGTAAGCGCTGCCGTCATTTTAGGAATTATAAACGAGTTTGACTGAATTAATCCCTCACATTTTATTAGCACATTAATTCAAAAGTCTAGTCGTTGTGTAAAACTTGTGATGTTTGAGAATACTGTGACACTGACCTATCTTTTAGTCAAAGTTTTTTATGCCGAGGGAGTAACAGGTGAGTGAAAGCATGTTGTAAAATGGTGTTCCTGTATATTGTAGTTTCATCGTTTGTGATTTCCATATAGTTCTAAATGTTAGTACTGTTATGCTGTTGATAATTGTGCAGTAGGGTTTAATTAATTTTCAACTTTAAGGGCAAAACCTGCGTTAAAGCGCTTATTTTGATTATTGTAGTTCCTGATTTTTAAAGATTGGCCAATTAGTTTGGTAATTTGTCAAGATTAAATGGGGTTTGATGTGTGAGACACATATGCAGTTAAACTGTGAATATTAGAACACAGAACATTGTACCTAGAAGGAAACCACTTACGACACATTTCTCGTCTCATTCTCGTAATTTGCTCGGTTCTTGGCGCACTTGCTTAAATTTATGAGTTGAGCAACGAGACTTGTTTCAGACCAAACTTGATTTGAGATTGATTTGCAATTCAGTACACAGTGATTCAGATTCACAATATTTCTTGCTCAGTGCAGATCTCTTGTGTGTGTTTTTCTTTATTTTCACACCTACAGTACTGTATTCTTGGTGCAAATAAATCTCCATGGAATCTAAAAAGGTTAGTAATGACAGCAAAAGAAAAACTGAAAAAGGACCTGAATCCTCTCGGCTTTCAGGCTGAGCAGTGTTTTGCTTTTACTTCTCACTTTCAGTCCATGACTTACTAAGTGACATGACATTGTTTAACCCTTTATTATAAAATAAGCTTTGTGTTAATGATTTTGGGTAACTGTAGGTTAATGTAAGTGTTAATGTGTAACCAGCTCCTACGATATAGTACAGACTATATTAAACTCATCAGTTCATGGTATATTTAACTTATGATGGATTTGTTGAACGTATCCCCATCGTAAATCAGGGAGCTCCTGTACAACACCACTCCATTAATGCATATAGGGCTATTATTTTAATAATCGATTATTTGATCGATTATTTTTTCGATGAATCGGTTAAAAAAAAAAAAAAAAAACCTTTCCATGTCTTTATTCAGAAATATAACATTAAATAACAGAGCAAATAAGTGCTTACAATAAATGAATAATAACAAATGAAACAATAAAGAAAAATAAGTGCATCTTTGATGCAAACACTACATACAACTCATTCACGCTTTTTCTTTAGGAACTTTGCATTGCAAGCCAAAAATGTTATCATGTCAACATGCTCCTGGCTAAAGCTGGCTCTCTTGTTAGAGATTATATTTCCTGCTGCAGAAAATAGACGCTCAGACGGTGTTGAAGTAGCAGGAATGCCCAAATAGGACTTGGCTAGCCTGGCCAATATAGGATATCTGTTTCTTAACTCCATAACTGTCATTATCCAGCTAACCAGCATCAACTGTGCTATTCCGGTTCGCATAGTACGAGTGCGCCGTTCCGTTTCCTCACTTCAAAACGGAACAAACTCGGGATATTGTTGTGACTTACGCTGTTGCTGAGCTCCCTTCATCCTCATCGCTGACTGCAACATGTTTTCTTGTGATGTGTCGGTCGCGACCGATCCGGTTCTAAGAGCCGGCTCTTTGAAATGAGCGACAGGAGCCGGTTCCTGATTGTTATCCGGTTTATATATTTTGTAATTTATTGTAAATTCCGACACATTGCTGCTTATTGCACTTCTTGTTAGATGCTAAACTACATGTCGTTGCGTTGTACTTGTACGTGTAATGACAAGAAAGATGACAAAGTTGAATCTAATATCTATATAATATATATATAAAAATAAATCCCCTCAGAGAGAATCTTTTCTAAAACAGGTCAGATCATAACAGAAAGGAGGATCAGGATCAACCCCTCAAAGATGAGATCCTTGGGGGGTTTTCTTATGCCAATCTTTATTAAAAACTGTAACCTGGATGTTGCTTTTTCTTTTTTTGCACATTTTTATTTAGATTTTGTTGAGTGATGTTTGGTTGATGATGTCTTGTTTCCCTGTATATAGTTGCAAATTTAGAAATAATACACATAGTCAGAGACCTGAGACCAGATTGAACCTGTAATTGAGATGGGTCTTCATTTTTGTATTTTATTTTACTGTGTTCCATTGTGAGTATATAAATACTAATGTTTTTACATTAGTAATTTATTTTACACATAATTTGGTAATAAATTAAGCTACAACAAATCTAAAGAGCCACTTGGGAGCCGAAAGAGCCGGCTCTCTGAAAAGAGCCGAAATTCCCATCACTAATGTTTTCGTTTTGTTTCGAGGGCTGTATCAGCACCTACACTTTTGAGGACTTAAGCCGAACTTTCTTCTCTGCGTCGGTCATAATTTATTTAATTATTAACGCTAACTTATTTTGAAGATTCCACGTTCGCGCCGGCTCCGCCTCGCTCCGTTCAATCGCTCGTATTGTTTTACCAATGAAGTGCCGCAAGTAACGTAAGCGGATATGATAAGGCGGGGGACACATAAATCATGTGACACAACGAATTGATAATGAAATTCGTTGTCACCGCTTTTAATAATCAATTATTATCGATTTTATCGATTCGTTTTTGCAGCCCTAAATGCATATAATGCTACACAACCTGCAAGGTAGGTACTTTCACATACCAAATCAGGGTTGCCAGATCCAACAAGCGAAACCAGCAACAAGGTCTCTGAAAAGAAGCCCAGAAGAAGAAGGAAAAAAAAACAAGTAACCTGCTACAGTGTGAGAAAATGAACAGTGTGTGTCGGTGTGTATAAACTTTAGAGGATTAACAAAACCAACTTGCAGGGATATGAGAGAGAGAGAGAGAGAGAGAGAGAGAGAGGATATCAGGAAGCAAACGCAAAAAGCAACTACACTTTAGAAACAAGCCCCAAAAACCTGCAACCAACAACTATAAATATTTGTAAGTGACCTTAAATAAAAAAAAAATGAGCTCAAATTCACTTGGAATAAGCAGTCCTGGCAACTGGGACGCGAATGGTGAACGCACTTAAACTCCCGCCTCTGCTCGTTGATCCACAGCATTGATTGGTGTTGAGGTGACAACGTCTAGCATTAAGACAGACTATTTCCTATTATGATTTTTTTAGATCTCGGTTGTTAGTGAACGGATGTCGATCGGATGGACGTTAAACAGAGCATGCCTATTTTGAAATCAAGAAAAATGCAAGATTTTTTCTTGACACATTTTCAGACATTTCTTCTTAACTTTTATATTTAAGAATGAAAGTCAGATTTAGGTCTGCTCCCTGCTGAGGCTGTGTATCTTCTTTTCATTTGAATTCCCGGCTCAGCTCTGTGAAAGTACGAATGGACTGGATTGGGGCGAGTAGATGATTTAATATTTATTCCCTCCACATTTGCGGCGTGGTCGCGTTGAGCTCTACATAAAGTGCGTTTGCTGAAACCGAGCTGCTTATTGGATGTCGAATTTCGTGTTGATGTAGCCGCGCACTCTCGCTGCACCCGGGTGCCTCTCAGATTGAACCATGAACTGTAAAATTGCTTTGGGTACGAAGCAAAGCTGCGGCGTGTTTGCGTGTATTACCGACGCTCGCGGAGTGCGTGGATTGGAATGAATGTGCGCCGGCTCTATTGTTTACAAGGCTTTGCCAATTTGTTCGGCCTGACAGCGGCATGTCAGCATCAATTTGGTCCTGTCTGATCGGAGCCGAGTTTGGTCTGCTGTAGAGAGACGGGCTAGTCAAAGCATTGCCAGTGCGTACATGAGAGGGTGAAGTTTGATTCAGGAAGTGTTTCTCAGCAGCTTTCTTCCTTTCTTGCTAATGCAGAGTCATTTTAGCTTACGTAACACTTATGTTACAGAATAACGCATCTAACGTAACGCACCATTATGGTCCTCTTATGTTCAGGATACGAGTCGATCCGAAGATGCACAGATTTTGGACTGTAAAATCAGTGAACATCTCAAGTCACTATCTCTTAAATTTGGGAACCATTTTTATTCTAAATGAAATGCTGATCAATTCTACACCTAATTCACTTTTATACTAAAACTTAACGAAAGGGATTCTCACTAAATGTCAGAGATCTAAAGATCCCAGCAATGAAATTCTACCCCATTTAGCCGCCATGTTTCAGATCGTCAGTAGGTGTCGCTTTAATCCTACTTTAAACTTGTAACGCCGGATGATGTACAGCCCCTGTCTGTTATCAGAGACATTATCTAAGGAGGAGATTGGGCACTGGTTGAAATCTGAATGGGACTGTAGTTCAAAGAGAGATGGTCTGAAACAAGCTGGCTTAACAGGGTGGAATTTCATTACTGGCAGAACATTTGTCACATTTTAAGGTTGGCGAGGCCGAGAGATGAAGTTGGCGACTTGAGGTAAAGTGCATGGAAGGAAATCTTTTTTTTTTTTAATTAATTTATTTTTTTAATATTAACCCAGCATTGGCATATTTAACATGTAAGCTAGTCAAAGTTACAAACGATGGATTTATAAGCGCACTAACAACTGCTGATGGCAATGAAATTATTTCACCAGGTTTATATTTAGAGCAGCAAGGAAGCTTTAAAGTAGACCAAGTTCCATAAAACTTAACATAAGAACATAAAAACATGCCGTTTAGCAGTCTAGCTGCAGTATTTCGTAGTACTTTTAAGTGCATGTTTATGTCTTTATATGCATCTCTGTACCTGGGCTGCGGGGTAAGATACGCACAGCACACATCAATTAATCCAACCTTCGTCTTCCCTCCGGTGTCTGAACTATTATCGTACGCTTCTTATCACTGTTTGTGGAGCAATAACATGGAGAGCTCACTTCACTAATTGAGTCTCAGAGCAACATTTCGGGATTATTTACAACCTTATCGGGTGTGAGACAGGTGATACAAACTGCTCTTAAATAACGGTTTTATCTGTGGAACGGCGCTAACCATCCCTGTGTCTCCTGCTGACACGGTTCCCCCAGCTCCAGCGAAATAAATCATTCCCAGTCTTTATTATTCTTATATCACTTTACAGTCATTTAAAGAACCTATAGTCCATAAATCTGAACCTTTAGATTAATGGCAATTGGTTTAATTACGCTGATAAATCTTATCTGGGGCTTTTTAAAATAGCAATTATAAAGAGGACATTATAAGGTTAAGTACTCCTTGCTAGTACCGGGTTGGACCCCCTTTTTCCTTTCAGAACTGTCTTAATCCTTTCTGGCATGGATTCAATAAGGTGCCGAAAATATTGGGGTTAAAAAGCTACTTGTGGCAAAAAGTATTGAGACAGAAACCCACATATGGCTAAAAGTATTTGGATACAAAATTGACCGTGGCAAAAGTGTTGAGAAACAAACCTGCATTTGACCATAAAATATTGAGACACAAACCAGTATGTGCCCAAAAGTATTAGAATACAAACCTACACATGGTCAAAAGTACTGGGTCACAAATCTACATGTGGCCAAAAGTATTCATTTACATTTACAGCATTTAGCAGATGCCCTTATCTAGAGCGACTTACAGTTGGTACAGTCTTACAATCCAAGCAATTGTGGGTTAAGGGTCTTGCTCAAGGACCCAACAGTGGCAGCTTGGCAGAGGTGGGATTTGAACCCTGAACCTTCTGGTCCAGAGTCCAGTACCTTACCCGCTAGGCTACCACAGTCCGGACACAAACCCACATGTGACCAAAAATATTGAGACACAAAGCTATACATGGCCAAAAGTATTGAGACAAAAATCCGCATGAGGCCAAAAGTATCGGGGGAGAAACCTGCATTGACCAAAAGTATTGGAACACAAGCCTGCATGTGGTCAAAAGTATTGAGAGAGACATCCACACATGACCAGAAGTACCAGGACACCATTCCGCATGTGGCCAAAAGTATCGAGACACAAACCCACATGCGGTCAAAAATACTGAAACACAAATCTGCATGTGGCAAAAAGTATTGAGACACGAACCCACATGTGGTTAAAATATTGGGGCACACAAACCCATATGTGGCCAAATGTATTGAGACACAAACCAGTATGTGGTTAAAATTTTGGGGTACAAACCCACACGTGACTGAAAATATTGGGACACAAACTGGCATTCTTTCTAATAGCATTTTTTTTGTTTGTTCTAATATTTTCTATCATTTTCCATACTGTCCCAATGTTTTCTGATTTTGGGTTGTAATGTTATTTAATAATTTGGCAGTGCATCTTGTATTCCTGCTTAATACTGGGAACAGGATGAACTCCCTACACCTGTGTATCTACTGATTTTGTTTTACACCAGAAACCCGAACAATCATTAATGAGAATTGTCTTAAACGTTCACCACTTGCACCACTACGTCTGATATTCTTTTAAAGTACAGCCACGTCACATTATGGAGGTGCTTCATTTGAAACACTTTAATTACAGTTTCATTTATAGCTGATAAACGCATGTTATTGCTGCATAAATCAGAGTTTACAGATATTTCCAAATTCATTGTTTAATCCCAATTAAAGCGGTTTAAGATCATCCTGCCCCACCGAGCTGATTATTCTCAGTTTAGACCGTAAACATGAGGCTGTTTAGACTCTGTGAGGCAGGAGAAGCTTCTGGTACTTTGTTATTAAAGCGAGAGAGTCCCATCATTAACAGATCATGCTCACTTTTACTCACAATCTCGCCGCCTTCCTCCATCATTCTGCACTGCTTTATTATTTGTATTATTTATTTTCCTCTCTGGAGCCATGAGTCAGGACTAAATAACAATTGCTTTTCAACACAACAAGGCAAGTAATAATGTTTTTGCTGACCAGGCATTTAAAGGAAAGTGAAGTGACAAGTTTATTAAATAAACAGCTTTACCGCTGCTGGAAGTGTTTAATGAAATAATAAGAAAATCTCATTTCAGGTTCTGAGCTTTGAACTCATTACTGTTTACCCCTTTCTCAGTACTTACCGTGGGCTCATACTGCGCACAGTTTCTCACGGCCTTAATCATTTTTATTATATAGCCTTCGAGGTTCAACATTTCAACATCAGCTTAAGATAAATGCGTTAAAACAAATCATACCTACGCGATCAATGAAATATAAATTACCTTCGCACTCGATCCCTTTGCCACTCACCAAATTCAGTTCTCCTCTAAAATCCCATGCAAACTTTTTTTTTCCACTTTTATTTTTACATGCATTCATGTAAATTAGTAACCATGGGTCCTAAAATGGTTAGTGATAACAGCCCAAAAAAGGAAAGCAGTGAGAACCATGATGGCGCTTAATGCCTTTATAATAGAACAATAGCGCTTGGATTTCATCTAATATATATATATATATATATATATATATTATATAGACAACAACAACAAAAATTTTTTTTATATATATATATAATTTTTTTGTTGTTGTTGTCTGTTTATATATAGTGTTTAAGCATACAATACAAGCCCGTTAATGCATATAATGCCTTGTTGTGTAATGTGGATTCTCTGGGGTTCTGGAACAGATTAGTTGAGCAATAATGCACTAGAGGTTTGTGCTATAATGTGAGATATTGGCATAGGTGTGTTGAGATCATAGATCATCACTATTTATTGTTAGGTATTAAGGTAAAGAGCATGGAGGAAAGAAACAAACAAAAAAACGATTTGTTTATCCACATTTGGTGAGGTAAAATTGTTCCATTCTGTCATTGCCCTGCTGCTAAAATATCATCTGCAGACTACGGGCTTCGTGGAAGTCGAGGAACAGGATTTACCATTAACTGTTTATTATACAGAAAATAAACACATCATTAAGTTTTATTTGCATTCAACAAATAAAATTATTTATGAGGCAGGTTCTTCTACCAGCAGAAGAAAATCAGAGTGAGATCCTGGTGTTATAACCAAAGTCTAGGATAAATTAGTAAGCTGAAGTTAATGTTAATATTATCAGACAGAAATGTTAGCGTCGGAGTTCTAGATCATCAGCAGCTCGTTCGGGTTAATCAGAGCCGGGCTTAACAGATCCATGAATGAAGCTCCGATCAGCCGGGGATGGTGTTTAATGAGAGATGCTGAGTTTAACACCAGCAAACGCCATGAAGGAAATCAGAAAGATGGAGCTGCTGGAATCAGCGGAGCTGCTGATGCTGTATAACTCTCCCGGAACATTTCTGCTGATCCATCAAACCAAACCCAGCTAGAAGCTGCTCCAGCATTTCTGCTGATGGGACTCAAACTGATCTTCAGTCTCGTTGCACTTCGAGCTGTGAATCCATTAAGTGTCCAGGACCTTTGATTTACCCTACCGCCTTTTTTTTATTTATTTATTTTTATTTTTTTAAAGTTTGTCTGCCTTTACAGCTTAAATCCAAGTCCTGGTTTGTAAGGTGGATGAAACTCAGTTTATTGGAACGATCAGGCTGCTCATTAATCGCTTCAGCTATCAAATTTAAATCCAAACAAAAGTTTTCAAAGCTGATAGATTTATAAATTTCTAATTCATTTTGGCAGTCTTTTACTTGTATAATTATAACACTACTGATTTGTTATTGGAGGCATCATTGCTGTGGTTGCGTGTGTGTGGTAGAGTAATACTGGAAGCGCTTTGGTTAGAGCTCCATTATCCATAGGCAATACTGGCACTCCTGGAATGTCTCTCAGCCAATCAGATTGCGGGGTCGGTACTAACTGTGGTATTTATATTATTCCTTATGGGGAAAACACAGCGTTCGTTATCGATGGCATTATTATCCATAGCCTCGTTAGTGTTTGTGATGAATATAGATAACCCGCATTAAAGCAAGTCCTTTTAAACCAGCTGGACTCTGATGAGGATGTCCGAGTTTTTGACCCTTTTCCGTCCCATACTGAAGAAAGGAATCAATAAAGGTAGTTAAAGACCTGTCAAAAAGAGTCAATACAGCCCAGGCTGGGCTACGTTTACATTGCCTAGAACAAGCCAATCGATGGCCTTTTGACCCGCAGAACTGTTTCTAAAGCCGCAGTGATGGTTGAGGCTTGTGCATCACGTTTCCTTCGGAAACAAGCCTAAGAAAGCATTTGAGGTGTGGAATTAATTCAGATGGTCTTTTAATTAGATTTTTCATTCATAGATATTTAAAATGTCTCCATGTATGCATCTGGTGTCGAAGTAGACAAGTTATAAAAACTGCACAACCGTAGAAGGACTGTGCTCTTGATTAGCACTGGCTACCTGCTACCCCGAGTTGGACTAAGGGAGTATTACACAAAATGAAGACACGTGAACTGTGTACACACACACACACACACACACACACACACACACACTTTTATATTTACCTTCTGTTTTATATTAACCATTTCTATAAACTTATTAGATAACATCTAAGCCACCCAAGAAGGTTGGGAGGTCTTGGTCCTCCCAAGGTTTCTCCCTTGTAATATTTAGGGAGTTTTTCCTCACCACTGCCGCCCTAGGCTTGCTCAATTTGGGATTGGCCTTGGATCTTAGAAGATACTCTAAAATTATAGAGCTGCCTTGAGATGATGCTCCACTGTAAAAAGCGCTATAGAAATAAATCAGACTTTGACATGGTCCTGTATGCACTATGGACAAAGCCAAAAGCATAAGATTTAAGTGAAAAGTAAAAAATAAATAAAATAAATTGGCGTCACTTCAGAATTGATTAGCATTTGGTATGTTCTCCATTGCATGGTCTCCATGTCGGTGTAAAATCTGATGAGCCACGTTACCCAGCAAGACTTCCAAGACAATATTCCAAAGTTGTGACGTTGGTGGATGTCTTCAAGTGCCATAACTGCTCAATGGGGTGTGGGTCAGGTGACTGTGGAGGAAAATCCTGAGTAAGCGTTTCTTAATCTTCTTTGGTCTTCGAGTAGTTGTTGCAAAGCTTTGAAGCGTGTTTTGGATCGTTATCCTGATGCACTATGAATTTTCCACAGAGATCGAAACAGATCTTTTGACTCAGACTTTTACTCTCAGACTTTTGTCCTCCGCTGTATTTTTAGCCCGTTAAAGCTCCAGTAAGTGCAGAGATTTGGGGTTTTAACATGTTTTGAGTCGGAAGGACTTTAGAGATCAAAGAATAAACATGCAGATGTTTTGGTAGAGTTTCATTTTAGTGGAGTGTTTTAAAAAAAGATTCTGTATTTCTGCAGCAGGTGCTAATGGACAGTGAGGAGAAATTTTATGCTACAATAGATAAAGAGAACATCTCAAAACGTAACACACACAAACACACACTTCTGACGTCTTCTCTGATGTCACATGTGACATAGTTGCTTTGGATTCAGCATCTCAAATCCCTTTTGAGGGGCCAGAACAAAACCAAATGATGCACTAAAAATGGATAAAACACATTTTCTCCCATTTTGCTTGAGATGCTTTTAGAATCAATCACACACACGCACTGGATTTTCTCAAGCTCCCGAAACCAATCATGCAGTACCATGTGGTACGTCAGTCCTCGGGATTGTTTTATCTTCTCATAATGAATGAACTCAATCCGAGCTATTTGCGTTTCTCTTCCTCCTCCTCCTCCTCCTCCTCCCCCAGAAAGCTTCTTGTGGTCCTGTGTCAGACTTTAAAATCATCCACGTCTGTGAAAATCCAGGGCTAAGATGGAGATCTTTTAATCCTCGCACGCCGTAGGATCTCATTTGCGGAGGCAGCGTGAGAATCTTTTTTCGGTCTGATTAAAATGCCAAGCCGTAATGAACCAGGGTGCAAACTCTGAAACCGGAGTGCAGCGAGGCGTAAGTGTTCTGTCTTTAAATGCCCTAACTGTAAAACACAGGATGGGTGGAAATGATTAAATCAGCATTTAAATATGACTTATTATATATTTACAGTCTTATACAAAACTAAGTCGTTCCTTCTCGACCGAGATGGGGAATCAAGTCGCACTTAAAGGTCTGAAAACACAAAGTTTTGAAAAAGAACACACTAGTTAACACCAACCTTCACACCGAGTCCGAAAATGATGCTGTGATGCTGCATACATTGTTAAATCGGAGTTTGTTCTAATTTCTGACGCATTAAAATCAGGCTGGCCAATCAGAGCTCGGTTGCCGGGCAGAACAGCTCATCGAGAGCTTATAGGACGAGCAACAGGCTGCCTCTAAAAACATGGATATTAAAGAAAAGATCTGGTGGAATAGAACTGAAAGGCTGGATGGAATCATTTGATTATTTATCACTTGGATCTAAATCATTCTAATCTGTTCATGCTCACAAAAACACAAACTAGAGCTTCCTGCACTAATCTTCACTCGTGTCTTTTTGTTTTTATTAAGTTGACGATATGAAAAAGACACGGGGAAATCTGACAGGTTAAGAGAAGGGAAATTAAAGACAGAAAAAACAGACGGAGTTTGAGTTTAAACGTCCATCTGATCAATGTCCCTTCGCATTAACTGCAGAGAGCTTAAGAGTTTAAATAAGAAATGGTGTCTTGTGTATATCTAGTTCATGTCTGAATGACTGAAAACTAGACTCATTAGCATTCGCACACACACACACACACACACACACACACAACGCCCTACGGCTACTCTTCTACAAAAGGTGCAGCAGTGAACAATGGCATTGTCTACTCTTTTATATACTGTCCTCCAGGTATAAGATGTTTGGGGCTGATTGGTCCACAAGGCATTCTGGGAAATGTGGTTTCCACAAGCATGACAAGGCTGCTTACACTAGCCCTGCTCTGGTCAGAACCAGCACTGCAGGCCTGAATTTGATATTCTGTTTATGCAGCCCCTGACTTTTTTTTTAATTAAAAAAAGATTAGTTTATAGGTTAACATCCTTTATACATATCATGATGGTGATAGTAATGTCATTTTTAAAGCAATGCTTTGCAGATTTTTCTTAGATGTGCCTTAAACTTGCACTATACTGTAATCGGGTACATGCCTCCTATTTAAACGGAGTAATCTTTGCATCACTGCCATGGTTGAGATGTAACATTTGGTGATTTAGAATTAGTGCTGCCTTTAGTTAAGGTTTTTCTTTTTTTCCCCCCATAAGTGCACTACATGACCACATTCCAAGCCCCACCAGGGATTTGAACCAGGCCCAGGCCAGAGGACCTGCCGTTTTGGGCAGTGAGTTCTTACGATACATTAATGCATTAAGACCATTTAGAAAAAAAATAATCATTTTGTGTTGCATATTAGGACATTGCATTTGTTACTCTTTGCAGAATAAGAGTTTATTCTTTTTATGTATACGTGTACAGGTATTATTAATGTACCTGCGTATCGTTGGTGCCGTCTGTGTTCTTGCCCCTGGGTAGCCTCATTTTTCTGCGTTGCACACCGGTTCTTGTCTCAGTTGGAGGTCTGTTTGCATGTCTAAATGAATAATCTTGCCCAATCTCTTTTTTGCCAGTCCAGTTGACCTCTTTCTGCCCAAACCATCTCTCCAATCCCTCTGATTAAATATTGCATTAAACTCCTGAACCCTGAGACCTGAGGCCTTCCACGAAGGCGCAAGAGTGGAATATGGGCATATTCTGCTTTACCTGCCTGGTGCACACGAGTTCACCTTGTTAAGCACTCCTCATCTACTGTAGACAAGAAAAAGTCGTATTTTTTTTTTTTTTTCTTTCAAAACTTTTGACAGACAGCAACAGGCCTCATACTATATTTTTTAGGGCCACTATGACAACTGTTTCTTTATTTTTATATTATAAAAATATTATAATATTTTAGTAGTAGCTGTTTAGAATATTCAATGGAAGGCTGAATATCAGTACATTTAGGCGTGTAGTCATGATCAAGATTTACATTTACAGCATTTAGCAGACGCCCTCATCCAGAGCGACTTACAATTGGTACAGTCTTACAATCCAAGCAATTGTGGGTTAAGGGCCTTGCTCAAGGACCCAACAGTGGCAGCTTGGCAGAGGTGGGATTTGAACCCTAGACCTTTTGGTCCATAGTCCAGATGAGCTGTACAAGTACAAACCGAGCACTAAAATGAGGAAGAAAGGTGATTTAAGGTACTTTGAACATGGCATGGATCTCGGCATTGGTATGTCAGAAATTGCTGATCTACTTGGATTTTCGAGGGGACAAATCTGCAGCAAAAGCATGATGCCATCCTGTCAGTAATGACCAAAATCTCAGATGAATGTTGAATCTTCAACAAGCACCTTGTTGAATCTATGCCATGAATAATTAAGGCAGTTCCGAAGGCAAGGAGCCCAACACTAGCAAGGTGTAGCTAATAGTGACCGGTTAGTGTACATAATAATAATAATAATAATAATAATAATAATAATCTATAATAGTCAGAAGTGAAGCAGACTCATTTAATTGGTTTCCTGTTTTACTGACATAATTTACACCTTATACCGTATTTACAAATTTTGTTCTTAAGTAGCTGTACTCCAAAGATCTCTAAAACACACAGATTATAAATAATGCATGCTTACACATTAAGCTTAGTTTAATTTCACTTTTTGTAGCGTCATATCTATTTTTCTCATCTAGTTACCTAAAAGCTTTTGGTAATGGCTTGTGAAATGCACTGTTCCATAATGTAATAATGCTGATGGTGGACGCAGCTTGTTTTGAGAACAGCATCATTACTGATATTAAGAATGCAAATACACATTCAGCAGAGCCTGCAAAAGATCCGTGCGCCCCACAGGTACCGCTGGAGAGGCTTAGAGGAACACCTGGTAATTTAAATGTTTACATAAATTGCATTAAAGACTTTCTCAGCTGTGTATGTGTAATATTCTCAGGATTATATCCTCTGTGTTCACCCAATACCACAATAAGTAAGACTGGTAAGATATCCGGTGTACTGTGCTGTGCTTAAGTGGTTATTATACCACAGCTAGTTCTGATCCCACAATCTGATGGACATTCTAGGAGTTCCGATATTGGCTCTCTGAACAAAGCTCTTCAAGTATTACTCTACCAAATACACACGTAACCTAGCCACACTACCAGCCATAACAAAGCAGCAACGTTATAACTATACAAGTACAATTTTGAAAACATTGTTTTGAATTTAAGAGTTACATGAAGCTATTAATGAGTAGCCTGATCTTTCCAATGAGCCGAGGTTCATCACCCTTAGAAAGCAGGATTTTGTTTTAAGCTGGAAAGGTAGAGAAACTTGGTCAGTAGAGGAAATCAAACTTCCTGGACTCTTAATGGATTCATAGCGCGACTGAAGAGCAACAAGACTGAAAATCAGTTTGAGTCCCATCACCAAAAATGCTGGATCAGCTTCTAGCTGGGTTTGGTTTGATGGATCAGTCAGAAATGTTCAGGGAGGGTTATACAGCATCAGGTTATACTTGTTTGTTTTCTGTATAACAAACAGTTATTGGGAAATTCTGTTTCTTGACTGAAGCCCATGGTCTGATGATGACATTTTAGCAGTGGGGTAACGATAAAATTGAACTATTTTACCTCAGTGGTGATAAACAGAGGATTTTTTTTTTGGCCCTTGATCTTAAAATCTAACAATAAGCGGTGATAATGGAATTGTGGTATAATCACGACAATACATTCGAGGTTTGCGCTATAACGTGAGATATTAGCACTGATGTACTGATCTTTGACCGCAGCATTTATTCATTACACTAAAAGGAATGCAAAATGATTAGTGTAACTATCTAACCCTCCTTTCTGTCTACCATGTTACCATTGCATCATATTTCTGTTATATTACGTTAAAAACTTTAGATCCGCAATAAAAGGTTTGTACTTTTGTAATATGGCTCTGCAGCCGACCCGCTCTCAATGCTCCAATCCGTATATAAAATCAAATATAGGCAGCTTAATAGGAACAACAGGGCTTACGTTAAATTAAACAAATATTACATAATAACTGTACCATTAAACGGACTGTACATAAAGACTGCATGCAAGAGAAGCAGAGTTTTCAGACGGTAGAAACTATGATCCTTTGTGAAATAACTAAATAAAAGGAAGTTTACACAACCTCTTCAGGGAACAAGCTTAAAGATAATATTTCTGCACCTTTTAATGATCCACCAAGACAGTAAAACGAGCCCTCCAATGGGTGATCATTATACTGCTGAAAAATGCCCCTGCCACGATGGACAACACTTCGCCGCAGGATGTCCTGCACATATCACTGAGCTCTTAGTGTCCCTCATATCACTAACATGTGTCATCACGGCAGCAGCTGGTTCAGTGTGTCGCTCCACAGCAAAGGCAGGAGGCCTCATCACGAGGGATCCATAATCGAACCTGACCATCGTCTGGTCCTAAACAGAACCTGGATTCATCACTAAAGACGATATGGTCCCAGTCCATAGCAGGCCAGGTTTCTCGTTCGCAGGGGTACAGAGACAGGGGTGTGTAGTTAAGGTGCCCCCTGTGTCTGGGTGGTGGATAACCAAACTGTGGGAGCTGGTCGTGCTTGTCAGTGAATCAAATGATCCCCTCTACTGGTGGTCTGTCTGGGCCGTCCGGAGTTGGGTCAGAATGACCCAGGTAGCAGCAGTTCGTCGAACCAACCATCCTGCTTCTCTCAGTCCAATGATGCGCCCCCTCTCAGTCTGTCAACTGGACAAAATGTCTTCTAGCAGCAACGCTCTCTCACCAAGCGTTATACTACCCAAAAGTAGCCTCAGAGCCTTTTTATAGGGCAGCACTAAAGTGGAAGCGCATTTTCACCCTCCTGTGGCAAGACCCAGTGTCTTATCAGACCACACCTGTAATCATTTACATATCTTCCCGAGACAGAACTGCATGCCGAGTTTTGCAGCAATCCGACATTTTCTCCTCGTTTCACCTCGTCTTTCTCCTCCTGACTCTTCACCCGCCGGCCCACGACACAACTTAAGATTCAGTTCCTGACTGTGACCAAATTTAAAAGTCATTATGCAAACATGGCTGCTTCATTCACTCAGCTGCACGCTCAGGCTAGAGCAGATTCGATTTCTGGACCAATCAATGAGAAATCACGCCTGTTCAGGTCATGCCGTTTCGGGCATCATTTCCAATTAACTTATTAATTTAATCAAACGACACGGAATTCATTTCTCGTGATATACTAAGACTTACAGGGTGGTAGAGATATTTGGATAACAGGAGCTCAGATGCTGGGCATGAATTACACATTTATAATCAATATATAATGTTCATTTATGGGTCTTATCGTCACAGGTAAGCACTGTTTATCGACCATCCAATCACAGACTGTGTGCTGTAATGACAGAGGTCTTGTGACGCTAAATAATAATAGGAAATAAATATCTGTCTTTTCACTTTGGATGTTGCGGCGTAAAGACAATCAACGCTGCAGATTCACATGCAGAGGCGGGAGTTTAAGAGCAGAAGTCACAGTCATTATAAGTTCAAATATTGGTAGTCGAGGGTTGTGGGTTTTTGGGGGACTTCTCACTAAAGTGTATTTGTTTTTTTATAGTTGCTCCCTGATCCTGTCTCTCTTCACTGTACCGGTGTAATAATGCAAATCTGCTAGTTTGTCCTGTTCCTTACCCCTCCTTTGCAGGACAAATCAAATTTGGATCTGATGGTCCGTCACTGATGCAGCTTCTTTAGATGGCTTGTTAAAAATACAAAACTCAATTTCACAGTTTTTATCATGTATATGAATTTTTATTAACTCTGCATCTCCTACTAAGGTACACTGCAGTTACCTAAAAAAAAAATACCTACATGGACTCTTTTTTTTGTTATATATATTTATATAGATATATATAATATATATAATATAATACTATAAGGTGTGTGTGTGGGTGTGTATATATATATACTATAATATATAATATATATAATATATATATATATATATATTAGATATATTATAATATATATATATATATGTATATATGGGTATTAATATATATATATATATTTATATATATATTATATATATATGTATATATGTATAATATATATATATTGTATATAATATGTGTATTATATATGTAGGTGTATAGAATAATATATATATAATATATAGATATCTATATATAATATATATATTATATATAATATATATATATATATATTATATGTGGTGTATTGGTATATATTATAATAAAAAATAAAATCTAAAAAAAAATAAACTGATTAAGTGGCTTCCGGTCACAGTGTGCGTCGGTATGTATGTGGGGAGCCTAGTTGCTTCATTTTGTGTTTGTGTAAAATTACACCTAACTACCTACCTTACTGGTGTCGTTTTCTCGCTTAACTCGTGTTTTTTTCTTTTTTTTGGTCTAAGTTTCCTCTGTTTGTGTGGATGACTTCCCTCTACTTATTTGTACCGCGCTGTAAATGGTTGTAAGTGTTTGTACCTGTCCTACTGTAAGTAAGTGAATCCTTTACCTGTTAGTTTCTAGCCTATAACTTATAAACTGGTTTCACATTTCCAATAGTGAGTCTCTGGTTCATCTGGCTGATTCTCTCTTTTCCTTCTTTTCTTACTTTTTCTTTTAATTCCCCCCGCTCCTGTTCTCTCTTTACCCTTTCCTTCCTGTTTTTTTGCTCCTAATCCCTTCCCCTCCTTCCATACCATCCTTTAAGTGTTACGGTTTTCCTACACAGGGGTCATAACGGGACATTTAAGTGTTTGAATTTCCATCAAATTTTACAAAAGCCGTATCGAGCACCACTTTCATTTAAGGACTTATCGTTCACACAGATCAAACTTTACTAATACCAAACTTCTATTTTCCATCTAACGGCAGAAGAAAACCAAACGCTCTAACAAAGGCTTAATAAAAGATGTACGTAGGCGTGTGAATTGTGAATGTGCCATGGATCCCAAGGTAGGTTCAATAGAATTAAAGTCTTCACCTTATAATCAGCTCAGATGAAAATTTTTGGGTGGGTTAGCAAGATAAGAAAGCAAGGCCACAGCGTTTCACTGAAAAAACCTTTTGCGTCCGATTTTACCTTCATGCATCAGTTCTGTTTCCTTCAGCAATAATCGAAGTGGCAGTTGATGACGGATTCCATTGAACTGAGTTTCTCAGACGGGTCTGGGTGTCGTAGATCATGAATTCAACCTCAACCCTGTCATTAAATCCCTAAAGTGCAGAGAAGATTGTTAAGCATAATTTCAAGGTCCAGACCATAACCACTCTGAAATCTTATCTTCCATGGTCAAATATAAATCAGCTGGATACTTTATTTTCCGATGTACAAGGATGTTACCCTGGACCACAATTGATTTAAATAAGGGTTGTTTTTGCTGGATAAGGTTTCTGACAAGGAGTGAAGACACTCAAGATGAAAAATGATATTCATGTTGTGTTTGTTGTTTTTCTGGTCAAACTGATTGTATTTGTTAATAAACATCCGTTCCTGCATTTTCAGTCCTTGCAAATGTTCCAAAACAAAGTTGGGACGGGGCAAATTTAGGGCGAGTAATAGTAATGAAGCATTAATGCTTGTTGTTCATAGAAGTAGTGTATAATGACTTCTCCAATGCCCTGACCGACACCATACCCATGACAGAGCCTGGCTTTTGACGTGTTCTTCTAACAGTTCTGAGATGAAGTGATGTCGGTGATGGGCCATCCAGATTTCTCCACGCCAGAGAAGTCTACGCCCATTATGGACATGGTTTATAACCTAAGGCTTTCTTTTAGCACAGAACGTTTTTACAAAAAATGGTATCTGTGAAGGTAACTCTGTATTGTAGAGTTTGATAAAAGGAATCCCTTGTACCAGGTGGTGTGGTTCTATCAGCTATTGATGAATGATGGTTCTTGATGCAGTGCCGTCTGAGGGAGCGGAGATCCCTCAGCAACTAACAATCAGCAGAGAGTAAAGAGAGTAAAGGGCCATGGTCAAGGGTTTATTCTCACAAATTAAAAGACGCTATGAAACGCACTCTGCAATGTCTCCTGCTTGTAATTCACTATCCAAGGACTTAAGGGAACAGTTCAAGATCTGAAATAGCAAAAAATCTTTCTAATGGATGACTTCTAGTCTAGTCAAGTCTGCAAAGTTGCACCAGTTCAAACGTGGTCTACATGCAAGAGAAGAAAATGATAATAGTCAGCTGCTTTTGGACTGCTTCATCCTGCATAACGTCCCAGCCAGTTTGGTCTGTTCACCACTCATGGCCTTTGTTTCCCAGCTCTCTGCTTTCAGAGCATCTTTTCCCTCCCTTTATCAACTTATCTTGTCTATCCAGCTTTCTTCTTAGCTTGTCAGACTTTCATCTTTGCTTCAAAAATATTCTCACATCTCATGACTTTTCTTTCGCATTTCACATTTTCTTTATATTGTCTTTTCTGGTTTTTGACATAATGGTACCTTTTGCCAGTAGCATCTCATATAAAGAATCAGTTGTTTAAGGCTTCAGCCAGGTGTACAGAACGTGACCAACGTAGTTCACGGTGCTGCTTTTTCAGACCGCACAGAGCACCTATTTTTTTTTTTAATATTCAGTCTGTGAGTGGACATTATTTGGCTCATCAGGGTATGCACTCTAATTTTATATCTTTTTAAATTTTGATCAACTTTGAAACCAAACTAATTTTGCTGATAACCGACTTCTTTATGGTGGAAAATCGTTGAACAGTTTCAGTTTAGGTTCCAACACTGGTACTGTCACTGCAAAAAAAATAAAAAATAAAAGACTGTGCCACCGTTTCCTGTGTAGTTCTCATATTTGTCCTCTACATCTCTTTACGTCATTGTGATAAATGTTTGCATTGATCTGGTCTGAGGCTTGACCTTGTGTATAGAGCAGAGCTAATAGGAGACTAGATCAGTATTGGAGGATAAATACAAGGACGAGGAATATTTCCCTAACTTCACTACTTCGTTAACATGATATGATAATATATGCATTTTCCTTTCAAACTTCCCAGTACCTGAGGGTGAATCTATTGCCTTGTCGAGCTTTTGTATTCTCGGTGTGATGACGTTGGACACACGATTTGAGTTTTGCTATAATCCACACAGGTCCCTACAAAAAACCTCATGATGGACAAGATATCAGAGGGAGAACATCAAAGAGATAAACAAAAAATAAAATACAATAAAAGTTCTTTGGACTGTGGTACAAACATCCAAAAAGAGAAAGTGATGAGGGGTCAGTTTCCGGTGTGTGAATCAGTCTGTTATTTTCAAACACAACAAGCCGCTTTGTTTTAGTTTGTTCACAAGGAAGACCGTGTACAGCTGTTCTGAAACCGTCTCCTCTTTCCACTTTTTCTTTTTTTTTTCCCTGTTATTTGTGTTCTGTAAAAGCATACAGCATGAATAAAAGTAACTCGATCAGTTCATCAGGATTAGTAAAAAACAAAACAGCCCACGGTCTGCACTTCTTACACCTGAACTTTAGGTTTCTCTAATGGTGGTAATAATAATAATAATAATAATAATAAATAATAATAATAAAAAACATTATTGCTTTAATTAACATGTGAGACTGAACCTTTAAAAGGACAAGAAAAAATATTGCTATAAATAATAATAATTAATAATAATAAATAAATACATTATTGCTTTAATTATTAACAGAGGAACGAGACTGAAAACCTTTAAAAGTACAAGGAAAAATATTGCTATAATTTAATCTTTTTCTTACCCCTCTGTCATCATCATCCTCATCATCATCAGTATTATTATACAGTATTAATACTTTTCTGACCAAAGTATGGTAATAATAATATGAATTACTATTATTGTTGTTATGATTGATTCATTATTATTGGCGTGTAGATAAAATCTCAGTATAAACCCTAACCTGTACCATAAGCTCCTGCTGCTGGTGGAGACTTCCGAGCTGATCTGGATGGTAAGTTACTGTAACCTAGTTGAAAAGGTCACATTAATATTTAATACGTGATTAAGTTGCTTAAGTACGAAATGTCACGCACAATGGAAGCTGGAGAGAAACGGCTGATCCTGATGAACACCAGCCGTCCTTCCTCCATCATCTGATAAAGAGATGGGTGTAAGAAATGGGATAGAAATCCGAAATCTAATTAAAAAAGGATAAACAGCATTTAATACAGACAGGTTCGTTCAGTTTTCTCTGGGCTAAGACTCACCAGTCTGGTGTCCAGCTTAATTACTGTTTGTGTCCTCCATAGTTTCCTGTGCGTGCTTTACACCATGCAGAAAAAGTAAAACACCATTAAAAAGAAAAAACACTAAGTTCTATGTCTATGTATTTTAATTTCAGTGACTAAAGAATGTTCAGTTTGTTTTTATGACTTATTTTTATTTTTCCTCTTATACATTATAAGTTATTGTTGTAGGTGTTCTTTCTTTCACTTTCTTTTTCGTTTCATGTTTAATCCGTGTTTGTTTTCCTTGCTTTCCTTCATTTCTTTTTTTTAGTGTATTTTGTTTCTTTCTTAATGTGTCCTCCATTTCTTTTTCTTTTTTTTTTTTTTCTTTCTCATTATTATTCCCTCTGCCTTGCATTTTTTCTTTCCTTTTTTCTCTTGCATCCATTCTTTCCCTTTCTCACTTTTTTTCTTTATGGTCTTTCATCTGTCTCCTTGTTGTTGTTGTTGTTCTTTCGTCCTATTTTTCTTTCTTCATTCTTTGCGTGCCATTATTTCTGTTTATCCTTTACATTTTTCTGATTTCCCTCTTTATAATTCTTTCTCATTACCTTACTTTGTCCTTCTCTTTCTGACAAAATGTCTTTTTTCATCCCTCCTATTCTTTCTTTATTTGAATATAACTTTGCTTTTTGTCTTTTTCCTTCTTTCTTCCTCAATGTAATCTTTCCCTCTTTTCATTTTTGTTTTGTTTCTCTTTATTTATCACTTGTCCTCTCGTTCTCCCCTCCTGGTGTCTTCATTTTCCTTTACTGTTTCTTTATTTTTTTGTGTTTCTTTCTTTTTCCTCCTTCTGGGTGTGTGCATGTAGCTCACATTGTAGATAATACGATCACAGTAGGTCAGAACCCTTAACTGGATGTATTACACTGACATTAATAACACTCAGCGGAGTTTTAAATGGAAAGGAACGAGGTAAAGATTTCTCCTTTGGTAATGATGGAATAAGTGCTCTTGCTATCTGAATATTTTGCTGTAAGAGCCATTTTCCAGAGTGAAACACCTTATAGTGTAGACTAATCAACAGAAGGGTGAATATGTCTCAAATGAGATACAAGATGACACACTCAGGATGTCCTGCACATATCGCTGAGTTGTTAGTGTCCCTTGTATCACTACTAGTAGTGACCCAGGTCGTCACACCAGCAGTTGAGGCAGTGTGTCGCATCACAGCTCCTCCAAGAGGTACACTACCCAAAAGTAGCCTCTGCGAGCCTTTTTGTAGGGGAAGCACTTTTGCGTCCTCTTGTGGCAAGACCAGTCTCTAATCAGACCATGTCTGTAATCATTTACGATATCTGCCTGAGACAG
>JAJAGP010006331.1:0-22780 GCA_025084515.1 Ancistrus triradiatus | reverse complement strand
GCCGAACAAGAGACGAGACCTCGCAATGAGCGTTTGAAACGCGCGCCCTTTTAAAGATGGCCGTCTCCCGGAAGCCATGGCGGCTTAGTACTCGGGTGACGGCGCTCTCTGGCGGTGCGGCGAGGAATTCGCCGCCGGCGTGACAAATAGTTTAAATGTACAGAAAATAAATAAATATTAACAGAGAGAGAACATCTTTAAAAGTATAATAATTAAAATAAAATAACAGGTAGACTAACATTTTAGAGAAAATGAAATGTTATGGAGAGTATAATAACGTAGAGAATATAAACACAAAAGCCGATAAGCTTAAACACAGGCTTACTGAGTTTAGCTAATGTCACCTCTGCAGTGGTAACGTAGGGGATTTAATGTTTTGTTTTCAGTGCATCTAACTACTCCTGCCTTTTCACAGCTACTCACCATTGTGACAATACAGCAAATCAATCAACAGTCTCAAACACTGAAAGCTGCATTTCAAGTACTCATTTGTTCAGCTTTGAACTATAAATGAAAGCCTGACACTTCGTATAGAATGTATGCTTGTCATATAAACAAAGCAAAGCTTCACTTTGTATACAATATATGCTTGTCGTACATTGGCATGCAAAGTTTCCTATTTTACTCCAGTTTTTCCTGTATGGTTGCAGGGGTGGTTTGGATAATTCAGTGGGTGCAGGCAGAGGTACACCTGGAACAATGAGCCGGTTTATTGTAGGGTCCATAAACACACTACCTGACTCTCTTGTTACAAGTCCCCCATTGGACCCTCAGCAGCTGTCATTTCCAGCAGTTGGTTCTTACCATTGGGCCAATGGAGCTGCATCATATAAACTGCAACGCGTACAACAGTAATCATGGCACCTTACTTAGAACCAAAGGTAAGAAATACTGCAGTCTCACATCTTAATATGTTTCCTACATTTCCTCTTAACACCTTCCCTTTGCTGCTGTTTTTACTGCCCAATGCTACTTGCTAAACTAAGAGAAAATGATTAGAATTCCTGTTTGTTAGATTGAGATCAAAGATAACTTTGCAGAAGTATTTGTTTATTTTGTTGACATGTACAAATTTGATCACTAACTCTATGAAAAGCTAAAACACTTACAGCCTGTTAAGAAATGTTAGCTTTTTGAGGTTAAGCACTTAGTCAAGTTCACCAACAAGCTCGTTAATGTTTGGCTACCTTTTGAAATTACTAGCAATATGCTAGTCTGCTAGAAAGTAGTTAAATAAATTGTTTAATTAAAATCAGCTGTAAATGTGTTGGTGGCTAACTTGTGATAGAATTAAGCCTAGGTAGTTAGTGGAGACCATTTAATGAAGTACAAGTTGTGTGAATTATTTTACCCTGCGCAAATAACATCTGTTTCATAATGTGCCACATGGCTTTCAGACAGGGAAGAACACTGCTAACATATTGTCTGCTTACATACTGTCTGCTGCTTGTGGCTTGAATTAGGAGTATTCAAGGAGCTTAGCACTATGGAGTTGGTCATTATTAGAAGCTCTACAGATCAATATGTGCAAGATACCTATTACTAGTGTTAGATAGTAATTTATTGATCAGGCTAGACCAAGCTATTTGTCAGCAGTTGATCCAAGATGGCTGATTTAGTATGATGATACATTGCACGTAAGTCATATTTCACAAATGCAATGGCCTTCCTAATGCTTTCTACAAGTGCCACACATGCTGTTCCCAGCATCAGCGAATGACTGTGAAAAAGCTAAAGACAAAATCTGGAAGACACTGGTTTTGTCAGTTTGTGTATAAGTATATGTAAGTAT
This sequence comes from Ancistrus triradiatus, assembly GCA_025084515.1. Classification (NCBI taxonomy): domain Eukaryota; kingdom Metazoa; phylum Chordata; class Actinopteri; order Siluriformes; family Loricariidae; genus Ancistrus; species Ancistrus triradiatus. Next base: position 20,988 of record JAJAGP010006331.1, on the reverse strand, counting down.
TGTTGTAAATTAGGTGGATAGTTGTAAAGCTGCAAAAAGAAAAAAACGTAAATAGAATATTAAGATGAATCTTTTACAAATCAATTCTCTGTGTATATTTATCTGTATAAAGCTATTTTTGTTATTTCACTCATCTGAGAGTGGCATTGCAACAAATCACAACAGGCCCAACAGATTGATACATTTTATTAATAATAGATTCATTTTAAATATAAAACAAAATCAACAATCATCCTGTTTTTTTCTGCTTTACCACTTAAGAAACAGTAACTTATGCTAGCTAACTGAAATTACATGAGCAATGTTATCCTTAAGGTCTTTTAGGTCAGGGGACTTAATCTAGTAATAGTAAGGCAATGTTGCATATACATCACAGAAATATTTATATAATTATAACATCTGAGATAAATTCAGACTGTGCTGTCAAAATTAAGTTTAGTTTTAACTTGCCAGATTTGGCACAGACTGCTAAGGTAATCATAATAACTTGTGACACAGAAAGACTTTTTCTAGCTAATTTATTAACAAGTACATGTAAAACTGTTCAAAGAGACATTCAAGTAGAATTTTTAGTTCAACTTTCAAAACTTTCTAAACTCACTATTGACTGACGTATTTATTTGTACTTTCTGCAGTTCTGCGACATAACTTGTTTCTTTAGCTTGTGTGAAAGCCATCAAGAATCTCATTTTCTTACAATATTTGAATATGGTTGATAATATATGTAATTAAACCATTTTACAGCTCTTAACACTCAGAAGCACATCTGGTCTTCTAAAAGCCATGTGGACCTTACTGGGTTCTTACTGTACTTATTTCTTTTATCTATTGATGTTTACTAAATAAACCATTATTAAAACTGGGGTATAATTAATTTGTTGCTACTTTGAAGGATAAAGGCAAAGTAACATAAACATTCTCATATTTATTTGTGTTCATTCAGTGTGTTTAAAGATGTTACTAAATAATGCGTATTTAATGATATATTACAACTGCAGACGTTTCTGTTTGAAAAATGCTTGACATAATTATGCACCAGGTGTTAGAATGGACAAAAGATAAAATGTAAAAATGTGACTACGTCCAAAGCTGCATTGAGGCAAACTACCATACATCTCACCACATGCACCTGTTTACATACTGCTCTATTCATACTGTGAAGTTAAAGAAGCACTAATAAGGGCATGTTAGTTTTAAGGTACTATTCTACATGATAATATATGGTTGTGGATGAAGCCAAACAAATTAAATGTATTCTTTTAACTAACAAACCAAGTCTACCAAATATTGCTTAAATATTTATTCAAGACACAAGGGAAATAATGAATTAAATTACTCATGGGAACATATCATGGTTCATTAAACTGTGATTATACAAGCTATTGTATTTACTGAATTAATACTGACTTGTGTATTGACAAGAATGTACACCATACTTTAGGTCTTGTGTGTGTGTGTGTTCAGATTCAATGTGGTCAGTTAATCCTTGCATTTGAAACCTCCAGCATAATGAGACTTGAATGGTCCCTTTAATATATAAATGCAATGCATACAGGTAGTTATCAAGAAGGTGCCAAATCTAAACAACAAACCTCAGGGTACATACCATGAGCGTATGGTTGGTTTAAATGTGAAGTTTTCTTACTAATTTTTAAAAACATGAGCTACTATTATGAATGCTCTTATTGGGCATGTATAATATAATGCATTTATATTAACAGTACCAGTCATACCTTGTATATATTTACCCATAGAAGGCTTCTCAAGCTTCCATGAGCTTGAGGTATACTGAACTATCCAGTGACACTGCATGGACTACAGTTGCAGATTTGATGGCAAGCTTCATATAGCTTAAAAAAAAGACATGCTAGAGATCAGCTAGCCAGGTTGGTAGCGATCATTGATGGGAAGAGTCCTTATGTCAGCTAATTTGAGATAATTTAACATTTACATTAAAACATCATGCAAAAATATATTCAGATGTGTTGAATTTTTGAACTGTATGTGTTAAAATGCTCACAAAAGTATTCAAATGTATGCAAGTTCTAACTTTGTTCTTAGCTTTTAATGGCATTTCTACTATGTGATTCTGTGGTGTCAGCTGTATCTACAGAGACTGTGTTTATGTTGAACATAGAGTACATTATAGAAACAAGTTTGTGTACAATTCTATTATATTTCCACAACAAAATACTTTGTGTACCATCTGTCCCATATCAAGATAACATGTTGATTATATCAATGTTATTTAATGATATTTTCTCCAAGGTTTTGTGGGTGTTCAAATTGTTGCTAATAATTTGTATGCATCATACACTTTCTGTCATGCAGGAAATGTAAATCGATTACATTATTATTGTGCTAAGTGGAGCTGAACTAAACAGTCTAATGAGAAAACACCCACATGCCTATCCACAGTTAGTGTATGTGCTGCTTGCCCAGCAGAAATAAAGACATTCAAATGTCATTCATTTCAAAATGTACTTGTTCATTTTTTTATGACACACTCAACACACACTTGTTAAATAAACATTTACATTCTTACGTTATTTAGAAGTTAACACAACTCTGCCTGGAACAAATTTCTAAAATATGACATTTCTGCAAATGACTACAGACACACTGTATTTGTTTCACATAAATATGTTTACAACCATTGATTTGAATATATTAGAAAAAAAATTGACACATGCAATTCTACATTCAAAAGTCACCGTTTACATATGTTTCTTGTAGACTTGTTGCTGAACACTCGCATTTTTTTAATTTATTTGAAAAAATGGCAGTCAGAAAACTCTAAAGCTCATTCTAGAACCTTCTTCTTTTGTTTCAAATTAATTAAAATGTATTTTTACGTATATTTTGGATCATTGTTGTGCTATAATATCAACTTCATTTCAGATTTCAAGTTCTGTTAACTGTAGAATTAATGATTTCCAATATTTTTGGTATTTAGTACAATCTATGTACTCTTTATACACTGAATAGTAGCTTCACACAGCCCCAAAAGATATTTAATATAATATTTAATATAGTGCCATGCAAAAGTCTTCTTATAGAAAAAAAGCCATTCTATACTTTTCAGTTCACATATTCTACTTATTCTTTATTTAAGTTTTGTCACTGCATTTAGTTCATAGTTATACAATTACACACTGAAGTCCATCTGTTTCTCTAAATACTTTGTTGGTTCTCTTTACGATCAGGACCCCCACATATCAGATACTTCACTCAATGACAAAAAAAAAACAACTCACCAAGAAGTTGTTGGAATCAAATATTGTATGTACAGTGGGGCTAAAAACTAATTAGTCAGCCAGTCATTCTCTGAGACATAAAGTGGTGTGTACTGTCTGAGACCATTAATGAGAATGCATGTTTGGATCATTAAGATGCAGCAGGATAATGACCCATAACCCACCTTAAAATTTGTTATAAAGTAAACAATTATTGGAAGACCAAAGAAGATCAAGGAGTGCTGACTGTTGTGGCATTTCCACCACAGTCACCTGACCTAATTACCATCAATAATTTATGGGGCTCTTGAAGACAGAGAAAGCCAAGCATTCAGTAACATCATAAGATGCTCTTTAGAATATTATGAAATCATGCTGGGATAACATGTGGGGTCCATACAGGCTCAAATGCACACTGTCATTACAACAAAAGAGGAACTAATACTAATACTAATACTAAGAAATACTAATCAATTCTAAAATGTATGTACATTTCACTAAAATTGTAATGCTGATTATATGATTTGTAATGGAAAACATTGTGTTAATGTATATTGAAGCATTTTCCCTAGTGGTCTCAGACTTTTGTTTTCCACTATAGCAGAGGATGAATAACAAAGAATTGGATATAACATCATGATGGGGATTCAGAGAGCTGTATAGCTTGTAGTAGGTAATGGAATTTACAATTCATATATTTTGATATATCTGTGTAAAGGTATTTATACATCCAATGAAATCTCACCTTCACTCTGGTCATTTTATTATCATTGCTTACTGAGGGCGTGAACAATTACACACACAGTGGGGCAAAAAAGTATTTAGTCAGTATTTAGGATTTTAAATATTTTACCAACCATAACTGTCCAGCCACCAGCATCCTGTAGACAGCATCCTGTGAACAATTTAGTTCTTGGGGCCTCCCATTTCTCTTGATAATCTTTGAGATGTTTCTACACCTTGTTTGAAGTCCATCTGCTGTAAATTCAGTTGATTGGACATGGTTTAAAAAGACACACACCTGTCTACATAAGGTTTCACAGCTAATAATGCATGTCAGAACAAAAACCAAACCATGAGAAGGAAAGAACTATAAAGCTCAGAGGTAGGATCGTGTGGAGGCACAGATCTGGAGAAGGCTACAAAAAACAAAAAAAAACCCAAGAGCTTCCATAATTCTTAAAAGGAAGAAGTTTGGAACAACCAGAACTCTTCATAGGGCTGGCCACTCCTACCAAACAAAGTTATCAGGTGAGAAGGGCGTGGTTGAGAGAGGTGACCAAGAACCAGGGGTGAAAGTAGTTTTAAACTCATGCTGGTACTACTGCCACAACCTTCATCACTTCATACTGTTCACCTCCCCTTGGCTGCATGCATCCTTGAAAATTTGAAGGTCTTGACATTGCGTACATTTTTAGCATCTCTGACTTTTAAACGTTTGAATAATTATTCTCTGCATTATTCTTTTTGTCAAGTTAAGTCAAGTCAGGGTTATTCATGTAGCGCTTTTTACAATGGAGTATTGTCTCAAAGCAACTATTATTATTATTATTATTATTATTATTATTATTATTATTATTATTATTATTATTATTATTATAGTAATATTTCATTTTAAGGGCGGCACGGTGGCTCGGTGGGTAGCACTGCCGCCTCACAGCAAGAAGGTCTTGGGTTCAATCCCAGGGTGGAGCAGCCTGGGTCCTTTCTGTGTAGAGTCTGCTTGTCCTCCCCGTGTTCGCGTGGGTGTACGCCAGGTATTCCGGTTTCCTCCCACAGTCCAAAGACATGCAAGTTAAGTTAATTGATTACACTAAATTGGCCTGGTTTGAGTGTGGTCTCTGGCAACAGACGGAGAAACGCGTCGGCTGGAGTATTCTCAGTTGCATCTAGTGGTAGTGGGCGGACCCTGCATTCGGCGGGACAGGCGCCAAGGACAGAAGAAGAGTAATATTTCATTTTAACTGATCAAGTGGTCGCACTCCCACATTGTACTAGGTGGCCTTTTTTGTTTGTTTTGGGAGCCAATTTTCTACTTTTGGGCTTGTTTCCATAGACCTGGATTAATTAGTTTGATTAATTCTCTTGCGGAATCTGGCAACCCTGTCTGAGCCAATGTGTTGTTTATGGAGTGGGATGCGGGCTTGTAGTATCTGTTTTGCTCGATTTATGAAAGGCATCTCACTCCATACTTGTGGGAACAAAACAGAATATCATCCAATATCACAACTTAATCTACTACACATTTTATTTGGAAGATTTTGCAACAAACCTCTGCTTGACAAAACCGCACAACACTGGATATCAGCTGCATCACGGGAAGCTGCCGCTAATATTAACTTGCGGTAATTAACGGCAGCTGGGCTTCATCCAGCATGGCTCCAAAACACAGCACAGATAGTCCAGAAGCAATTGAGAACAGCTTAGCAATTGATAAAGAGATGATGTTAGTTGATGTGTTTTCTTGCTGAAAGTGACTTATTTTGAAGGTGGCAGCTGCCACTTACTTTTGTCAATGCAATATTTTAGTTTTTCCTTCTCAATAAATTTGCAGAAAACTCTAAACTCTAAAATTCTGTTTTTGCTTTGTCATTAAGGGGTATTAATTGCAGAGTGATGTGGAAAAACTTTATTTATTTTTTTATTGTAGCACAAGACGGCAACATAACAAAAAGGCAAAAAAGTGAAAGGCTCTTAAGACTTTCACGAATGCATTGTATATCTATATTTATCTGAGGTTCCAGCCTCTTGCACCTGCCAAAGTTTGTGTTTTATATTGTCCATTATTTTTATTTCAGCCAAACAATGGTAATGCTGCATTGATATTTGAGATTTGTTGTATTTCAGTCTGCTCTTAATTAGTCATACTAAACTGATCTAAACTGATCTTGATCAGATAATATTGTAAAGTTACCTAAATGAAATTATAAATCATCAATAAACTTGCCAGGTTTTATTTTTCACAATTTTCCAATGGTATTTTATTACATTACTGCTGTTAGATGCACCATGGTTCAACTTAATTATTGAATACTGAAAAATAAACTTCATGTCTTGTGATGACTGAACTCACTGATCTCATAAATCTGTAATCACACTTACTTAGGTGGATAATTAATGTTCCATGCAATATTAGTCCTATACAAATATTGATTTTGCTGCAGACACTTTTTGTTTTCCATTCCATTCGTTTGGGTATCTGTTTGGAAAGAGCTATTTAAAGGCACTTAGGGACATTATATTCCATTTAGAAATTGAAATGTCTTTACACATTAATCACAATAGGGGATAGAAGAGGATTTACTGTCCATTAGTGGATATTTGAAGACTGACCTACTATTGTTATTCTACATAATGTATCTTGCTAATGTGCCTAATGGTTATGTGAGAATTCTCTGGAGTACTTCTACTGTGTGTGTAGAAAAGCATTAGCACAAAAGCATTACGTTAGAATGAAATTTAGAATTAATGAAATTACAGGTCAATTTTGGAGAAAAAAAATTAATTCAATAGATTTTCTCAAATACAATTTTTTTGTCATTGGCTTGCTGCAGTTATGTTTTCATAATAGAGGGTTATCCTAGTCCCACTGAGCATCCATTAACATAGTTTGGTAACAATAAAATGCTAATGAATTGGGTTTACTGTGTAGTAATTTACACAGTAGTTCTTGAAAGTTTGTGAACCCTTTAGAATTTTCTATATTTCTGCATAAATATGACCTAAAACATCATCAGATTTTCACGCAAGTCCTAAAAGTAGATAAAGAGAACCCAATTTTAGCTCATTTCTCTATACAGAACAGCTTCAACTCTGGGATGTTGGTGGGTTTCCTCACATTAACTGCTCACTTCAGGTTCTTCCACAACATTTTGATTGGAATAAGGTCAGGACTTTGACTTGACCATTTTAAAACATTAACTTTATTCTTCTTTAATCATTCTTTGGTAGAACGACTTGTGTGCTTAGGGTCGCTGTCTTGCTGCATGACCCACCTTCTCTTGAGATTCAGTTCATGGACAGATGTCCTGACATTTTTCTTTAGAATTCTCTGATATAATTCAGAATTCATTACTCCATCAATGATTGCAAGCCGCCCTGACCCAGATGCAGCAAAACAGGCCCAAACCATGATACTACCACCACCATGTTTGTTTCACAGATAAAATAAGGTTCTTATGCTGGAATGCAGCATTTTACTTTCTCCAAAAACTACATTTTTCTTTTAAACTAAAAAGTTCTATTTTGGTATAATCTGTCCACAAAACATTTTTCCAATAGCCTTCTGGCTTGTCCACGTGGTCTTTAGCAAACTGCAGATGAGCAGCAATGTTCTTTTTGGAGAGCAGTGGCTTTCTCCTTGCAACCCTGCCATGCTCACCATTGTTGTTCAGTGTTCTTCTGATGGTGGACTCATGAACATTAACATTAGCCAATGTGAGAGAGGCCTTCAGTTGCTTAGAAGTTACCCTGGGGTCCTTTGTGACCTCAACCACTATTACACACCTTGCTCTTGGAGTGATCTTTGTTGGTCATCCACTCCTGCGGAGGGTAACAACGGTCTTTAATTTCCTCCATTTGTACACAATCTGTCTGACTGTGGATGGTGGAGTCCAAACTCTTTAGAGATGGTTTTGTAACCTTTTCCAGCCCAATGAGCATCAGCAACTCTTTTCTGAGCTCTTCAGAAATCTCCTTTGTTCGTGCCATGATACACTTCCACAAACATGTGTTGTGAAAGGCAGACTTTGATAGATCAATGTTCTTTAAATAAAACAGGGTGCCTACTCACACCTGATTGTCATCCCATTTATTGAAAACACCTGACTCTAATTTCAATTAACTGCTAATCGTAGGGGTTCACATACTTTAGCCACTCACTAATATGTAATGTTGGATCATTTTCCTCAGTAAATAAATGACCAAGTAGAATATTTTTGTCTCATTTGTTTAACTGGGTTCTCTTTATCTTCGTTTAGGATTTGTGTGAAAATCTGATGATGTTTTAGGTCATATTTATGCAGAAATCTAGAAAATTCTAAAGGTTTCACAAACTTTCAAGCACCACTGTAAGTGATTAGGTTCATAACATAAAGTACAAATTCTTGGCATTTCTCTAGACAATCAGTAACGGTAGAATGGGTTATAATAATAACATCATTTTTATTTATGAGTGCCTTTCAAGTAATTCAAGGACACAGCACACAAAGATATACAAAAACAACAATGAGATCAAATACTTAAGCTGAATACACATGTACATATCCAGAAAATATACAAGGCCGTTAAATTAAAATGTAATTGAGAAATTGAGATTGCACTGACAACCTCAGTAACTCTCATTATGCCACTTTAATTGGTTTCTATCCTGTTCCAACAAGTCAGTTCGTGAACTTTATTTTCTTCTGTACTCTGTTATGCTTTAAAACAAAGTCTTTCATAGAGCCCTGATTTACATCAAAACACATATGAGATGAATTTGAATACCAACTGTGAGCCAGGGGTTGTCGAACATCAGTGATTAACCTTACAGTCAATTCCAAAATATAATAGAAATAATTTTAAGAAGAGTGAAGGGAGAAAAAACTCCAATATCCTTATTGTTGGATGTAATTTTTGGTTGTCCATAAAATATGGCTTTGTAGTACATGGCAAATAAGTCTTATCACCCAAAATTACATGACATTAACCTTAAAAGTGAGCAACAATGCTTGGATGATATTATATATACCTAGACCCCACTATTAAACTGTTAAGCATGGTGATGTTGAGGGACAATTTTTCCTCCACAGACCATGGGAATTCTATTAGGACATAGGTAATGATGGACTCCATGAAGTACCAGGAGACTTTAAATGAAAGCTAGACTGACTAGACTAGACTAGACTAGACTGGCTAGACTAGACCAATTTAAAAAGATTTGAGCTTTGTGACATGTCACGTTAACCTGCTGGAAGTAGCCCTCAGAAGATGGGTATTCTGTGGTCATAAAGGTATGGACATGGTCAGCAACAATACTCAGGTAAGCTGACAATACTCATTTGGTATTAAGGGGCTCAGAGAGTGCCAAGAAAACCTGCCCCAAACCATTACACCACCTCCAGCAGCCTAAACCATTGATACGTGGTAGGATGGATCCATGCTTTCATGTTGTTTACACAAAATTCTGATCCTACCATCCAAATGTCAGAGCATAATTGGAAACAAAGTTTTTTCAATCTTCAGTTGTCCAGTTTTGGTGAGAATGTGCAAAGTTTAGCCTCAGTTGTCTGTTTTTAGCTCACATCTACTCTAACCCATCTACTACAAGGATCAACACGTTGAATGTTCTGAAATGCTCATCTACATACCTGGGTTGTAAGAAGTGGTTATTTGAGTTAATGTTGCCTTTCTATCAGTTATAACCATTCTGGCCATTCTCATCTGATGTCTGGCATCAATAGGACATTTTGACCCAGATATCTGCCACTTAAAACAGTTTTTTTCAACATTCTGATGCTCTGTTTGAACTTCAGCAGATCGTCTTGACCATGTCTACATGCCCAAATGTACAGAGTTGCTGCCATGTGATCCGCTGATTAGATTTTTTCATTAACAGGCAGCTGAACAGGTTTACTTAATAAAGTGGTTGGTGAGTCTCTATATCCAAAACCAAAAAAAGTGGCTCAATAACCAAAACATCAAGCTTTTGCCATGGCTATCCCATTCACACAATATAAACCCCAGTCTTGTAGAAGAATCCAGAAGAGAGGCTCTAGCATCTGTATTGAAGTGTACTCTTAGATTATTTCCTCCAATCTCCAGTGTCCTCCAATCTCTTCAAACCTCATAAGAGACGACAACAGTGCTGTTATGCTGGCATAGTCTGCACAGCATACAGAAAATAGGGATGTGACACATGCAATTTTTGTGTGTTTTTTAACCTTTTATGTTTTTAGAATTAATTTACTTAAAGGTGATATTTTTCCATGGTTTCACTATGGCATCTAAATAAATAAGTACAAATGTATACTATCATAAATAAAAAGACATTCAGAGACTGTATTTCCATGGGAGCCAATCATTTTGAAACTGTATAGTTGTCTAAAAAGTACTCCCATGTTGTTATTTTAACATAGCTAGTGAATTTGTACACTGCAGCACACACTGATCACCTGGGTGAAACTCAGGCATATATGAAGTGAAGTACATTACTTGTGACAAACATAAAAAGTGGTCTTTTACCAGTTTTGTACTCTTTGTATTAAAACCAGTACTCCAGTAACAATAAAGAAAAACACTCATGTTCTACAATAAGGTAAGTAAAATTTGAAAAGGTCATATCATCCAAGCATACCAGACAGTTTTTAGGATTATACATTTTGTCATTAAACTAGAGCCAGAGGTTGGAGAATGATGTATTTATTCATATGTATACTGGAAAACATAATCGTTATATTCTCACAGCCTCAGCACAGAAGTAGACTCTTTATGTCACTGTCTTGTTTAACTGGGGGTACGTATACATTAGGTAAAAACAAGTAGTTAGGTTTTGTATAATTGTATGGAGCAGATTCACTTGCTTTAACAGCTGTATACTAATACTAAGAACTATAAAGCAGTATTATTAGGGAACCAACCTTTTAAATTTAATGTTATGTTGTTCTGCAGACTTCAGTGATCACTGATACTGTCTTCAATAATTTATTTATTTAAATTTTAAAAAGCATTACATTATCAAATTTCATTTTATTTAAAAAAAATAACATGGTGATACATAGCCAAAATTAAACCAATATGAATATAATGTACAGTACATCCATGCAATGTACATGGGGACAATGTTATTGGACTATTGCCTCAAATATTGAAGTGTATTACTGTCAAGATTTACATTTAGTCATTTAGCAAACACTCCAATTCAAAGTGACTTAAAACTGCTACAATCGTACAATGTACAATAAAACCAATTGTAGGTTAAGGGCCATGCTCAAAAGCCCAACAGTGGCAGATTCGGCAGTGCCAGAGCCTGAACTCAGGCCTTTATTTCAGTACCATAACAGCTGTGGGCCCTTATCCATCAGTTGCTTGGTGTGAACCTTGTAAGACTTTATCAGTTGTAAATCACGCTTGATAAGATTGTCTGCTGAATGCTGTTAAGTGTAAATGTACATACCTATGCAATACTCTTCAGAACTTTGCAATCACTGAAAATGAAAAGAGGTGTGGAAGGGAGCTTCAAAACCTGTAACACTCTGGAGCAACACTCTGGAACATGGAAGCATATCATATTTGTACACACTGTCTTACCACTTAACATCTTTCTTTCAATTACTTTTCGCTTTTATTATTCATCTCATGTCTACATGTGTTGTGTGTTTTGCATATTGTGATCAGTGTTTGCTGCTCTGACTAATGTTATTGTTGCGCTTTATGTTTGAATGTATCACGCTGCTGGTTTGTAATTTCATTGGATTGTATTATTCCTTTGAGAATACAATATTATTATTAGTAGTAGTACTAGTATTAGTAGTAGTAGTAGTAGTTATATTTATCTGAAAAACTTAATATAACTAAATATATATAAAATAAAATTATGCATAACATCACATTTGGGAAAGAGAACTGTTCTTATGCTGACCCACAATTCAAATAAGGAGCCGTTTAAAGGGAACTATGCACAGGGAACTATGTCTTATGAAATGATTGGCCACCCTGGTCAAATATCATGATTTTGTTCATTTGTTAAATAAAAATGACTAAGACATCCTTTGCAATTCAATAAACGATTCACAAGTCAATTAAAACATGAAAAAATCTTATTTAAGACTATCATGAAAGGAGAGTAATGAAAGTCAACTGCAGTAAGACAGAATACATGTGTGTAAATGAAAGGGAGGCAGGTGGAACAGTCAGGCTACAGGGATCAGTGGTCACAAAGGTCCAGGAGTTCAGGTACTTGGGATCAACTGTCCAAGGAAATGGGGACGTGTGGGAACCCCAGGAGGTAAAGAAGAGAGTTCAGGCAGGAGCCAGGAGTGGGGTGGAGAAGAGTGTCAGGAGTGCTGTGTGACAAAAGGGTTGCAGCAAAAGTGAAAGGAAAGATTTATAAGAGAGTAGTGACACCAGCCTTGTTGTAATGGGTTAGAGACAGTGGCACTGACAAAGAGACAGGAAGCAGAGCTGGAGGGTGGCAGAACTTAAGATGTTGAGGTTCTCTTTAGGAGTGTCTAGGGTGGACAGGATTAGGAATGAGATCATCAGAGGGACAGCACAGGTTGGAAAATTGGGAGACAAAATTAGAGAGGGAAGACTGAGATGGTTTGGACATGTCCAGAGGAGGGATAGTGGATATATTGGTAGGAGGATGTTGGCGATGGAGCTGCCAGGCAAGAGACGGAGAGGAAGACCAAAGAGGAGTTATTTGGTTGTGGTAAATGAAGACATGCAGGGAGTTGGGGTGAGAGTAGAGGACGTGGAGGACAGTGTGAGGTGGAAATGTTTAACTCGCTGTGGTGACCCCTGATAAAGGGAGAAGCCGAAAGAAGCAGAAGAAGAAGAAGAAGAAGAAGAAGAAGAAGAAGAAGAAGATCTGGAAAGGTGCCAAAACTGTTACGTATGGCAATTCAGTAACGCTTTCCTATAACAGTACATAAAAAAGCATTAATTCATGCAGTATTTCATGAATGAATAATCATTCATGAAATACATACATCATAAATATGTAATACATCATAAATATGCACAAAGTGAGCATATCTCATGCATGCTGTCATGCAGGAGCAATATGTTAATTCATGAAGTAATTAAGGTAGAACACAGTGTTCAGCATTATTTCTTCATGAGTTCAAGATGTTTGTGGCCCTCAAAGTAAAGTGTTACCACCACGTCTTATTTTATGTCAATTATGGTTTGACATTGGGTGCTGGTTTGGCACATACACTAAAACACCACCGTGATGACCCAGTTTCAACTCCTTGCTGGAACATCATCCACGAGTGCAGCAACAATAACCACTGACAATCCTAAAACAGTCTGTCATTCTGTCCAGAGCACACATTCACTTGCACCCTGTGTTCCCCAGTATAGATGCTGTATGTTCCAGTGACTCTAAACAGGAAAAGTGGGTTTTAAATATGAAAAAAAGCTTTGAAATTTGTGTATTCTTTGCTGGAAAGTTTGTTCTTTTTAGGTTTTGCAAATTGAACAAAACAGGTCATTTAACATGAGGTGCCAAAGACTTTGTACTATGCGGGCAGCACACTGTCACAGCTCCAGTGTGGAGTTTGCATATTCTCCCCATTTATGGATCTCCCATTTATGGATCTCTGTGTGTGTGTGTGTGTGTGTGTGTGTGTGTGTGTGTGTGTGTGTGTGCGTGTGTGTGTGTGTGTGTGTGTGTGAGTGCGTGCGTGCACACACATGTTGCATCCCTTCAACTCTGAATTATTTTATTTTATTAGTTATTTAGTGTAACTTGTAGCTGTGAGTCAATCCATTCTCTGCCAAGCTGCCACAGTTGGGTTCTTGAGCAAGGCCCTTAACCCACAATTGCTTGGATTGTAAGATTGTATCAATTGTAAGTCGCTCTGGATAAGGGCGTCTGCTAAATGCTGTAAATGCTGTAAATCACTTCAGTTGTAGTTCTACAATTCCATACTGAAGTCCACCTGTTTCTCTACATACTTTGTCTGTTCTCTAATATTCAGGACCCCACTGGACCGCCACAGTGCTGCTGGAGTTTTTAAACACTTTGTTCACTCACTGTCCAATCTATTAGGCATATCTACCTTATTGCCCCACCTTGTAGATGTAAAGTCAGAGACAGCAGAGAGTTTGTGTTAGTCATCCTTTGATCCTTCATCAGTGCTCACAGAATGCTGCTGGTGGCTGGACATTTTTGGCTGATGAACTATTTTCAGTCCAACAGTAACACTGAGGTGTTTAAAAACTCCAGCAGCACTGCATGAGCTGAAATGCACATTAACTTCACCTAAAACGGTCTCTATTTAGTCTTAAGGTACTAGTGTATTTGCATACAGTACATACTGTACGACACTCTGCCTGTAACTTAATCAAACATTTACAATATTCTACAGAAACTGCACAAAGCCCACAGTAACCCAGTACATAAAATAGTAATGAGATGTTAGAACTGCATTTCACTGCCTCTGTTAAAAAGAAAAGGGCTTAGGTGCCTGGTAGCCTCCATGGTATTCTATCATTTTATCAGGTCCAGTGAGGTCCAGTCCATCTCTGGTGCATACAACAACAATAGAGAATCATGCTCCGTGTTCAGGCATTAATTTTTAAAGTGGTCGTATTCCAAAAGAGAGCTGGCATGTCCATTGTATGTTATGTGTGTTAATTTGCTATGTAAAGAGACAAACACTAGCAGACATATACAAATTAACACGCAGTCAAACTCCACTATCCAAACTTCAGGTATCTGAATCCCTGCTATAAAGTAAGTAGTATTTTAATCCCATAACTCACAATGCAAACTACTAAACTGCTATACCAAATGTTTATAGGGAAATTGCATTTTGAGTGGATTCCTACCTCTGTCTACACCCTCCAATTTATTTTATTTTTAGTGGCTAAATATGAGGCACTGGTTGTTTATTCTATATTGTAGCCTTTAGTACTGAAAGAAGCAGCTGTGAGGCAGTAAAAAGGTGTGGGCAACAATGAAACAGAGACCCTGCTGTCCTTAGAGTGGCCAAAGCCCCACCCAATATCCATACACAAAACAACGCAGAAAGACAAACATAAGTCCTCTGGCCTTACTCTGATATCATTAAAAGGAATTTTGATATACAGGAACCAGGTAGGGATTACCCTCATAGAGATGATAGAAACTACATGGGCACCCTCATCCAAACTCATTTTCAAATAATTTTTCCAGAATGAGATCATTTGTATAATATGGTAAGGGGGTTTTGATTGGTGTTGGTTTACTATATTCCAAAAGCCAAGTGATCTCGCAAAATCCATATTATGAATCAAATAGGCAAGATTAGACATTTTACTTATTATATTATTATAATTATTAAAGTATATATAGTGTATAGTGTAAATAGTAAAAATGTGTATATAGTGCATGAAAATTTGTGAAACCTTTGGAATTTTCTACATTTCTCATAAAATATGACCTAAAACATAACAGATTTTTACATAAGTCCCTAAAGTAGATAAAGAGAACCCATTAAACAAATGAGACAAAATATTATACTTGTTCATTTTGTTTAATTGAGGAAAATGACCATATTACATATTAGTGAGTGGCAAAAGTAATGTGAACCTTTGGCTTTTAGTATCTGGTGGGTGACTCCCTGTTCAGCAAATAACTGCAAAACTCAACAGTTTTCCTGTAACGTTGATCAGTCCTGCTTGATGAATTTTAGCCGCATTCCTCCGTACCTCTGGATGTTTTTGGTGGTTTTTTTCTTCACAGTAACTGCTTGGTTCAAGGTCCTTTCAAACCACATTTGATGTGTTTAAGGTCGACTTTGACTAGGGCCATTCCAAAACATTATCTTTTATTCTTATTTACCCAATCTTTGATACAATGACTTGGTGTGCTAGGGTCGTTGTTTTTGCTGCAAGACCCACCTTCTCTTTTGCGATTCAGTTCCATGGACGATTTCTTGACCTTTTCCTTCCTTTAGATTCTCTGATCTTAATTCAGAATTCATTGTTCCTCAATGATGTCCAGCCTGTCTGGCCCAGATGCAAGCAAAACAGGCCCAAACCATGATACTAAACTCCGCCACCATGTTTTTCGCCCAGATGGGATAAGGTTCTTATGCTGAATGCATGTTTTCCTTTCCCCAAACATAATGCTTTTCTTACAAAAAAAAAAAAGTTTCTATTTTGGTCTCAGCCGTCCACAAAACATTCTCCAATAGCCTTCTCTGGCTTGTCCCACGTGATCTTTAGCAAATTGCAGCTGACATCCATGTTCTTTTTTTGGAGAGCATGGCTTTCCTCCTTTCTCCTTGCAAACCCTGCCATGCACACCCCATTGTTTGGTTCCGTGTTCTTCTGATGGTGGGGCCATGACCATTAACTTAGCCATGTGAGAGAGGCCTTCGGTTGCTTAGAGTTACCCTGGGGTCCTTTGTGACCTCGCTAACTATTACACGCCTTCCTCTTCCTCTTGGAGTGATCTTTGTTGGTCGACCACTCCTGGGGAGGGTAACAATGGTCTTGAATTTTCTCCATTTGTACACAATCTGTCTGACTGTGGATTGGTGGAGTCCAAACTCTTTAGAGATGGTTTTGTAACCTTTTCCAGTCCGATGAGCATCAGCAACTCTTTTTCTGAGGTCCTCAGAAATCTCCTTTGTTCGTGCCATGATACACTTCCACAAACATGTGTTGTGAATAGCAGACTTTGATAGATCCCTGTTCTTTAAATAAAACAGGGTGCCCACTCACACCTGATTGAGAACTGGGTTCTCTTTATCTACTTTTAGATAAAATCTGATGATGTTTTAGATCATATTTATGCAGAAATATAGAAAATTCTACAGGGTTCACAAACTTTCAAGCACCACTGTATGTATGTGTGTATATATACAAAGTCCACACAGACCAAGTCCATGGTTGGAATCAAACTGGGGCTCTCTGGAGCTATGAGGTAACACGTTGTTTCATTCATTAGTTTCACATTGTTTGCATAGTCTGAAAGATGCTTTCCAGTGCATTCTATTTATTCATTCATGAATATTCATCTGAAACATAAGTGTAAAATATGTAAAAAATAATATGTTCAAATATAAAATATGTTAAAATATTAAAATGTCAGAAAATATACACATGAAAAAAAAATACATATTTAGGCAACCCTTCTTAGAATAACCATTTTTTTTTCTGCTTGTAGAATGAATTATGTACTGTTTGGAATGGATGGGTGAATAGGAGGATTTGAGTGGGTAGGATTTTGAATGGATGGATGGATGGATGGATGGATGGATGATGACACAAATGCTAAACTGGATTAACTCGAATGCTTTTGAGGGTCTAAACAATTCTCTCAGTAAGTTATGACAAGTCAGTTAGTGACATTTCACGAAAGAGGAGACAAACAATAAGACAAAAAGCCATTTCGTGACATGTCTGCTCTGGCAATTCAGCCAAACATGACTGATTATGATGATCAATACAGGCAATGCAATGCTTTGCCTCTGACAGATGTTCTCACGAATTAAGGTAGAAGTTGACGTGATTGGATTTGTAGGGAAAAAATAACTGATCTGATACACTAAGTAAATACAGTAGTCCCTCTTTTGTGTGGAAATCTGATACAGTAGTAAATAGCCCATATTGGGGCTATATATTATACTTTTTTTGTATAAGTTCAGTAAACACTTATTTTAACAGTTAGCTTTGTGACAAAGCAGCTTTACAAATAGCTGAGTCTAGACCCCAAAAATCTGAGTTAATAATGGAAATTGAAAATGACTTCAGATTCATAAGGTGTCTGGGATCATCTGTTCTGTTCTGCTCTTTCACCCCGATCCCTTACTCTTTCGCTCTCTCACTTCCTGTTTTTCCCTTTCTCTCCACTACATTTATTTCCCAGTGCAGCGTGTTTGTTTGTGTTTGCTTCCACAGGACTTGATTGGTTCCTCATCTGTTTTCTGATTCAACTCACCTAATTATGATCTTCACATCTCATCACTGTAGCAAACTTAGGACTACACTTTAAATTGATTAATTTTTAATGAACAAACGGGGCACCACCGGATCGTTTGTGGACTGGTAGATCCGGAAAACCAGTTGAAAGGGAACAGCGAAATTGATCAGTCTAGGTCTAAATAGTGAATTCAAAGTTTTTTTTCTCGACCTTCGTTTGAATGAAACTCTCTCACACCAAGCGGTAAGTTCAAAAGATTATAACAAGTTTACTAACTGCAAACAAGGCAATACCAACAGACTATCTGATATAATAACAAGTGTATCACAGATGTAAAATCATAAAATGACGGTGAACATGTGTATATCACAGTATTGAAAATAGGGAATGATGGCAAACGTACATATATCACAGTATTAAAATCAGAAACCAAGATGACCCTATGTGCAACTTATCGGTCACGCAATAAGTACCCAGAGGCAATGTTATGAACTAGTTTGTTACGACGCAGTGAGTTACTAGTAACACAAATTACGTTGAACATAAATAGTATGGCGGAAGCTACTTAGAAGCGGATAAGTCTATGTTGAAGCGTGGTTTAACGCAAGGTTCGAGAATCAGGGACCCAGATAAGCCACACCAAGCAGTACTTTCCTGTTTCTTTGCGGGGGCTCACGCGAAGGAGATGGAATGGAACTGGGCCTCTGCCTGTCGTCAGAAGTCACTCGGGGGAACGGTAGCGGTCCAATCTTCAGATCCGACTCGACTGTTCGAAGGACTTCTAGATGGTACCGGCTTCTAGCCTCTCGATTCTCGATGACATGCAGCCCGTGGAGCCACAGATGTGTTGCGAGCCATGCCTCGGCTTTCTTCCCAGCTTGGTGGTAGTGGTCTCTTGGATCTCGAACTTGCGGACGTACAACTCGGATTTTATCTTGGCCACAGATAAAGGTGGAGTCGAACGCGTTCTAGCACCACGAGCTTCAAAAGACTTGAAAAACTAGGATATACGAGCGTGAAGGAGGTCTTGGCTGGTTGGTTCTTTTAACTACTTTCTAATTCGGCGATACCGAACTACTAAGACTGCTGGACACAGAAAAACTTAAACGTAAAAATAAAACTTGAAAGAACTTAAGGACGAAAAACTTTAACAAAGACAAACAACTAAAGACTGGATTTACAAAGAACAAAAACAAAAGACTCGAACAAAAGACTCAAAAGCTACATGTGGTTAGCCTGCATCGTTTTTGTATGTTCCGGACGCAAGCCACCAGAGGCAGGGCAACAGGGGTTTGTCCTAGACTTAGCCAGTGAGAAGCTGACTCATCAGTAAATCCCTCCTATCGTGGATGGGTCTGCTAATTTCACCATAGATTGGTTTGGGCTGCTTTACAGAAGCTATAACTTGGATTAATATAGTCCTACATATCTAGGGTGACTAAAAGTATCACATAATAACCAAAAATCCTCAAAGTTACAAGTTTAGTTGCAGAATTTCGTTGTAAGGTTCAGATGATAGAAGGCACGTTGAATTGATAAACTAAGACATCGTTAAGTCATTCTAACTACAATACATGCATTTGCTATTCCTTAACCAAACAATAATACAATCAATACAAAATGTAGGAAATGTTAGGGGTCGACAAGGTAACGGGATACTGGTCGAGGGAAAAACGTGAGGGAAGGAGAACCCAAGTGCAGGAAAATATGAATATAGACTATTAGATATGAAAATGACTAGGCCGAGTCAATAAATAAATATATATACCTTAGTATATAGCGGGAGGAATGCGGCAAAGCCGGCGGGAGAAGCACACCCACTCGTAGGAGTGACTGTGGCCGGGATTTGATCCGAGCATCTTGGGTGCGGGTGGCGAGTGAGTTACCACTACACCACGTGGCCACAAGAGGAACCGGAGATGATACTTAATAAGGGTGTAAGGGCAGACAGAAGGGCCGTGTTGAACGGGCTCAAACAAAAACAACAATCGCATAAAAAGGCTAATAAAGAGAGATACCAAGAGCCTATACTACAACTAAACTAACGCCCTGGGGGCGATAGGCCAGATAAGGCCGATGAAGACAAAAGAAACAAAAAGAAGATCGCTATACAGCGAGACTGGAGTGGAACTGTGCATGCGCAATAGGGGGATCTCCGAAGAGATCCAGGAGAAGCCGAAGCGTTAGCAGAGGCGTCTCTGCCGCACTGCAAGGAGTGCAAGCGCTGGATGAATAGACCAAAAAGTGGGAAATAGAGGACTCCCAACGGGGAGGGGGAAAACTGAGGCTCAAACAAGCTGAGAGGCACCGGGAGGAAGAGAATGGCGGCCGATCGGCTACGGCGAGCGACGGCCGAGGAGCGCAGCGAAACAATGGGGGAAGAGAGGTCAGTAGCGATGAGCTATCCCTTTTCCTATCTAATTCCCTGACAGGATTACCTCGAGGCTCCGACCTCTACTCGGCTGATCCTCTTTTAGGACCAGTCGTACCGTTAAGCCCTTTCCAAAAAATTGCTACTGAGAACTCTTCTAAAGGCGAGAGAGATTGCATATACGAGCTGATAGTGCGCCGTCGGCCGGCGCTTAAGAAGTGCTATTTATAGTGGTGCAGCCGCCATGTTGGCGTGGCCGGCGCCGCCCTCCAGCTTGGGAAGCCTGAACCGTAACAGGAAACAGTACATTCTAAATAACAACTTAAATTCTGTTCCTTTATACGTATGAACAAGTATTAAACCCGAGCGATCGATACATATAGATAAAACAGCTATTGTTTCTAATCATAACCAACTGGATCATTTACGTATAAAATGGTCATTATACTAAAACATTAACCAAACAGAGATGAAAATACATGACAAATCAGTAACATGCATACACATATGATTATATATATAGGGGTACGATGAATATCCCCGATCAAATTCTTTGTATGAACTAGCTAAGTATATATGGGTGTGTGGGAGAACGCTGAGAGAACTGACGCGAGGATCGCGAGGATCTGGCAACCCAGACTGATCTGCGGTTGCACACAGGACGCCGTTTCATAGCTGCTAGCAGCTTATTACCTTTGATATATTTTAATTCCCGATCGCATCTGTATCATATATAATCGTATATATAGTAGGTTTTT
>JAJAGP010006330.1:0-22782 GCA_025084515.1 Ancistrus triradiatus | reverse complement strand
AATCGAAATGCTGTGGAAGGACCTGAAGTGAGCAGTTAATGTGAGCAAACCCACCAACATCCCAGAGTTGAAGCTGTTCTGTATGGAGGAATGGACTAAAATTCCTCCAAGCCGGTGTGCAGGACTGATCAACAGTTACAGGAAACATTTAGTTGCAGTTATTGCTGCACAGGGGGGTCACACCAGATACTGAAAGCAAAGGTACACATACTTTTGCCACTCATTAAATATGTAATGTTGAATCATTTTCCTCAATAAATAAATGACCAAGTATAATATTTTTGTTTCATTTGTTTAACTGGGTTCTCTTTATCTACTTTTAGGACTTGTGTGAAAATCTGATAATGTTTTAGGTCATGATTATGCAGAAATATAGAAAATTCTAAAGGATTCACAAACTTTCAAGCACCACTGTATGTTCCATTTACTGTTTCATTGCTTATTTTAGATTTTTTGTGTTTTACCATGTCTAGAGTTCATGCAAAAGAAATAAATCATGCAAAAACAGTAATTTACTACAGTGTGATTTATCAGACACAAAAGTGAATTTAGTTTTAGTTCTACACCTTTTTAGTTATGTTATTTCCATGTTGTTCTTGTTTATTGTTTTTGTATTGTCCTTTGTGCAGTAATTCTTAGTAAATCAACAAGCATGTGCCCATTGTGAACGTCTGCAATCTTTGTGATTGTACCAAGATAGGTGGTTGTAGAAGGATAGGTTTCTTTGTAGGTTTTTACCTTTTGGAGTGTGCTTGTCCAGAGATTGCAGTGGAAGACGTTTGATTCGGTGTGTACAGATTCTAGTGACGATTACCCTAGATATAATGACGACTGTAGTTGAAATGAATTTCAATTTTAAAGGCTCTCTGCATGATCTTTGGATCACACTCCAAAGAATTCCAAGAATCCTAATCTAGTGAGGAAGAAGTTAGGATCTGTGTGAGTTCAGACAGACACAGTTTTCCCTGTAGAATCAGTGGTTTCTCTTGTCGTCCTCCTGTGACTGTAGGACTAGAGTATGTTGGAGACTTATGCTGGAGTATGTTGGACAAACACCAGATAAAGAATTTAGCCTTATGATGGTTTTTGTGCAGGAAAGTGAGAGCTAAATAACGAAGTTGTCTTTATTGTCTTTAAGTTGTATTATTATGATATGTCCATGCCAGATCTCTGTTTTGTTTAAGATCCCGTTGAATACATATAATATATGCATACACAAACCTAATTAATTTTTTTATTTTAATGATAATTCATTTGGGATTATCTTGAAAACATTTTCATGCAGGAGGCAGTTGACAGTGTGGAGGATGCTATGGACAGTGGAGATACCCAGAGCATGCCTGCTGAATCCGGCAAAGAGGACCAGCCAGTACCATTATCAAGTCATCCTGAGCAGCCCATTCCCACAGTAAAAGACATGAAGGATTATGGGAACATGAGTGAAATGGGCAGAGATCATTCTGGTTATCCTGCTTCTCAGATGAGTACTGGCATTAGCAAGCCTGTGTTTACCATTGTTCTAGATACTGATCTTTCCAAAATCCCTCAAGAATGGCCAGTGTTAGATTCTGGCTATTCTGCGTCTCAACAAAGTTTAACAAAATGTTCAGATGCTGAACATGCAAAGGCAGAAGAGTCTTTGAAAACATCAGCTGCTGGCAAAATGGCAAGAAAACAGAAGGGATCTCTGAAAAAGATAAAGAACAATGAAGAAGATAAGAAAGTAGAGAAGTCTAACACTGAACAAATAAGTGCAGCCAGCTCTCTGCATCATCAGGCGACCAACACAAGACCTCTGGATACAGATACAGCATTCATTGTGACCACAGATACTACAAAACCTAGGGATGTCCTACTTTCCACTGTGAATCAAATGGACGTCTTGGGCTCTATAGAGAATACAGATAAACAACCTAAAATCGCCAGCATCACAACTATGAGTAGTAGCCATTCCAGTACTTCAGGCATCCTTCCTGCTGATATCAAATCAACAGACTCCAAGCACATCACTGAAAATAAAGATTCTAAGTCTGTGGGAGACGACATTTCAGAGACATTCCCAGCAGAGACTTCAGCTTGTTCTGCTCCTCAGAGCACTGGCATTACCAAACCTTTGGTTTCCATTTTTCTGGATACTGATTATTCCAAATCCATGCAAGAGAGCCCAGTTTTGGATTCTGTCCATTCTGCTTCTCAACAAAATGAAACAAAAGATCCATCATTTCCAGCATTAGAACATGATCACACCACTGAGAGGAAGGAGGGAGATGTAAATCCATCAGTGGAGTCTGCTAAAGATACTAAAGCAGACATTTCAATTGACATTACAAATGTGTCAAGTCAGTTAATCACAAAATTAACATCTGACAGAGATGTTAAAGAAGATGAGATGCTGCAAAATAAGGAAGCTGACATAAAAGAAGAGCCTGTTAGTACTACATCTCTTCAGTACCAGGAAATTGCTGGCTCTGTGAATCAAGGCGGAGAACAGAGACAAGAAACAGTAAGCCTAAAGGACACAGAGATTAATGAACCAGATGTTGGCTCTGTGAAAGCAGAAGACAGCAAGCCTTCAAAACCGTCCAGTACTGGCAAGAGGAAGGAAAAGAAAAAGAAGTCTTCTCTGAAATATCAGACCACTAATGAAGACAGAAATAGGGAGCAAATGAGTGTAGTTAACCCTCTGCATTATGAGACCACTTGCAAACGACCTATGGATACGGATGCAACATCAATTGCTTCCACAGTTACTGCAGAACCCAAGGATCTCTTAATTTCCACTGTCAAACAAAAGGAAGACTTGGGGATTAATCTCACTGGTTCCCAAGAGGAAACAGATAAACTGCCTACAGCTACAAGCACTACCACTGTGGATATTAGCCGATCCAATGTCTCAGGCAGCCATTCTGCTAATTTAATTTCAACAGACCCTACGAACACCGTTGACAATACAGTTTCTGAATCTGTGCCAGAGGACACTTCAGAGACATCCACAGTAGTGACTGAGTCACCAATAACCACCATACTGCCATCTCAGCAGGAGTTCAGCATTCATGCAGAAGCAGCTTCACAAGATCAGAGAGAGGATTTAGACACCATTGCCCACGTTCAGGTACATACATATTGCTGATGCATGGTTGCTTATGAATTTGTCTAAGGAACAGATTATATTATGATAGATTTTTTTATCAGACAGTGTCTCAAAATAAAACATGATAGCTTTATTTGTAGATGTTTACCTTTTGGAGTGTGCTTGTCCAGAGATTGCAAAGGAAGACATCTGATTCAGTGTGCACAGATTCTAGTGACGATCAAACTAGATATAATCATAGCTTCAGTTGAATTTGAATATACATTCTAAAGCCTCTCTCCATGATATCTGGACAATTTGCAATTTGTGTAGGGTTTTAGTGGAGATCACGCTGAAGGTAAGCCTTGGCGTTAGTGTTGGGCGATACGATCTCCAATCAATCACGATTCTTTAAACACGTATTTTGCTTTTGGGGTTCATTGACAAGGTTTATACTGTAAATATGCTGTAAATAAGTATTAAAACAGGCGATATTTGTCCTAATGAAAAACTGCATATCGTTTTAACATAACTAAAGGAAACACACAGATAAACTATTTATGGTTATTTATTGAATATTTCAACCAAGTGAAATCATTTGTAGTTTAGTAGGAGGTGGCATCGGTTATTTCTTTCCATCTTCTAGAATCTTTTTCATATTATGTAGCATTTCTATACAGAAAGTGGGGTACGTATTAACAGAAGTAAAAAAAAAAAAAGACAAATGGACATGGGCAAGATTACGTTGGTTAATGGTTGTGAGTGTTGGTTTCAATTCATTTTCTAGTGAGGAAGAAGTTAGGATCAATGTGAGTTCAGGCAGACAGTCGTCCCTGTAGAATCAGCAGTTTCTCTTGTCATTCTCTTGTGACTGAGATCAGCATGGCTTCAGAGTTAAAACGTGACTCTGCTCTTCAGGTGGTTGCATTCCCAACCCATGGGTCGTGGCATGATTATATTTATACTGCTTAGAGGAGGTGTCATTTCCTTTCTTAATGCACAGACCTGATTGGTCAGACCTGATTCAGAGAACATCCTGTGGGATCAGTTTAATCTCATATCCCTCAAGAACTGATCCCTGGACAAATAATTAATAACATAATTATGTAATGAAACTGAAAAGGCATTCATTCTTGGAATTTGGCTCAACAGTGCAAGCATTTGGGTCCAAGCATAAAGTTTCTAAGTTGTACTTGAGTCTTGGCTCTCGCACAGACATAAATATGGGGTCTGCCAGATTGTTTTATGATGGAGTGTGTTGGATAAACCCGAGGATTATAGGCTTTTATGCTGGCTGGCCACAACTAATTCTGTGCAGGAAAGTGAGAGAACTAACATTTGAAAAATGTCTGTAGTCTTTTATTTTTATTATTATTATTATTATTAATTTCAGGTTATCATTCAAAACATTCTCATGCAGGTGTCAGTTGCCAGTTTGGAGGATGTTTTGGACAGTGGTGATACCCAGAGCATGCCTGCTCGAGCTAGCACGGATGAACCGCAGGAACCACTATCAAGTCAACCTGAACAGCAAATTTCCAAAATGACCAAGCCTGTGTTTACCATTGTTTTGGATACTGATGTTTCCAAAACGACACAAGAACGACCAGTGTTGGATTCCGGCCATTCTATTTCTCAACAAAGTATAACAAAACATTCTTTATTACTAACGTTAGAAGATGATGACACCACTCAGAGGAATGAGAAAGAGATGAGTAACTCGGTGGAGTCTCCTGAAGCTACTAAAGCAAAACCGTGCGCAGATGATACAGCTGTGTCACACTTGTTGATTACATCAAGTCATCAGGAGGCTGAATGTTCTGACAGAGATGTTAAAGAAGAGGATGTGCTGCAAAATCAGGGACTTGACTCAACAAAAGGGACTATTGAAGAATTGCTTTCCTCTCGGCAAAATGTTGTATTCTTAAAACAAGAGACCTTAGAGATTGCAAGTCTAAATGACACAGACACTACTGAACCAGATGCTGAACATGCAAAGGCAAAAGAAAGCAAGTCTTTGAAGACATCAGCTACTGACAAAATGGCAACAAAGCAGAAGGGATCTTTGAAAAAGATAAAGAACAATGAAGAAGACAAGAAAGTAGAGATTTCTAACACTGAGCAAGTAAGTGCAGCCAGCTCTCTGCATCATCAGGCGACCAACACAAGACCTCTGGATACAGATACAGCATTCATTGCGACCACAGATATTACAGACCACATGGATGTCCTACTTTCCACTTTAAGTCAAACAAATGTCATAGATTCCCTAGAGGATACAGATAACCAACCTAAAGTCACAAGCATCACAACTATAAGTAGTAGCCATTCCAGTACTTCAGGCATCCTTTCTGGTGATATCAAATCAATGGACTCCAACCAGATCTTTGAGAGTAAAGGTACAGAAGAGTCAATTATAACCACCAACCTACCATCTCAGCTGGAGGCCAGCATCCATGCACAAGCACAATCACAAGATCCGACAAAGGAGCCAGACAGCTTTGCCTACGTACAGGTATCTGCCTATGTATTTCACACAACTGTAATACAATTTGAAATTTGTCTGACTAGCAGTTGATTTTTAAAACATTTTTTCTTAATACTATAGACCTCTATAACTGGCCATTTTTGATAGGCTCAAATAATGATAGAAAATAGGTTGCATCCAAAACAAAAAGACACCCATCAATGAAAGGCAAGTAATCTGGGATACTCTGACTACCCAGTGAAATCACCTGACCATAGTGTCATCCCTAACTTTATTATTTTGAACAGCAGGGACGGTACAAAACTGGCATCCACAAACTTTTTCTGAATTGTACACTTGGACCCTGATGTATTAAGGGTTTAAATGTGTAACACTATACACAAATGCATACACAAATTCATTAGGGCTGGAATATGTAGCGGTATTGAAGTTAATACCAGCATAACACTCTTCCATGATATGTGTTTTTCCATATATTGGATACTGTGATAACCCAGAAACAGTGAAACAAAACAACCCCGCCACACACAAGACAAAATACACATAAACATCTGCAACTGGCAAACACACTGAAAAGCAAGATTTTTTACTGAAATTACTCACTTTTATATCTTGACTTTATAAGTTAATGTTTATTATGACTTTTGAATGGCATTTAAATGTTATTAATGATAAAAATAATAAAGTAAAAAAGTAATAAAGTATAAAGTTATCACTAATAAAAATAATTAATGAATTCTCATATATATATATATATATATATATATATATATAGATAGATAGATAGATAGATAGATAGATAGATAGATAGATATACACACACACACAAAAAACCCAAGATCAGAAAAAGTTGAGACAGTATGGAAAATGCATTAAAAAGACACTGTTTCTCTTGCATTTACTTTGACTTTTATATCATTGCAGACAGTGTGAACCTGAGAATATTTATATATATTTATATATATTCGCGTAAGAAAATTATTTAAATGTATCTCAAAAAAAGAATGTAAGGGATTTGCATATTTCTCCCTTTACAATACATAAGATAATTAAACAGTTCAAGGAAACTTCAGGAATTTCATTGCATAAAGGGGAAGGGCACAAGCCTAAACTGAAGATGCGTGATCTTTGATCCCTCAGACGGCACTGCATGAAGAACTGTCATTCATCAATAGCTGATAGAACCACATGGGCAAGGGATTACTTTGGCAAACCTTTGTCAAGCACTACAATACAGAGTTCCATTCACAAATTCCACTTAAAACTTTACTGTACAAAAAAGAAGCCTCATGTTAACCGTGTCCAGAAGTGGGGTCAACTTCTCTTTGCTCAGAGGCATCTAGGATGGACCATCACACAATGGAAATGTGTATTGTGGTCAGTATTCCAGATTTTTTGGAAGGAATGGACGCCATGTGCTCTTGACCATAGACAAAAAGGATCATCCAGACTGTTATCAGCTACAAGTCCAAAAGCCAGGGTCTGTCATGCTATGGGGTTGGGTCTGTGCCCTTTGGTCAAAGGTCATTTGCACTTCTATGATGGCAGCATTAATGTAGAAAAGTGCATTGAGATTTTAGAGCAACATGAGCTGTTTTAAAGTTCTTCAAGTTCTTCTGTTGCAAACACCTGAAACACTAAATTGTTTGGTACCCTCTGTGCCAAAACGTATTTTAAGTGTGGTGAAAAGCAATGGCAACATTACAAAGTGGTAAGTGCTTTACCATCCCAACTTTTTTTTGGAATGCGTTGCAAGCCTGAAATGCAGGAACGAATGTTTATTAACAAGTGAAATGAAACTCACGAGATAAAACATGAAATATCAGGTTCATACTGTCTGCAATGAATTTAAAGTCAAAGTACATGTAAGAAGCACTGTGAGTGTGTTTTTATATGCATTTTCCATACTGTCCCAACATTTTCTGATTTGGGGTTCTATCATGATATATCGTTGATGGTGGAAAATGTCATGATATGCTTTTTAGCTCATATCTTCCACCCCTAAAACTCATTTACTAACATCAGTGTGACTTATTGGGAGTGAAAGTGAATTTGACTCCAAAATATTGTTTTGTTAACTTTTGATGTGTGTTGCCAACTACACAATAATTCTTAGTAAATCACTTACAACATGGTCATTGAAAACAGCCTATTGCAATGTTTTAGAAGATATTTTTGGCTATTTAATGCTTACTCATTTAAAAATATTTTTGATAACATTGTCATGCAGGTGGCTGATGAGAGTATGGAAGATGGCAAGGACAGTGGAGATACACAAATTATGCCTGCTCAAGTTAGCAAAGAAAAACGACAGACACCAATATCAACTCAAGCTGAGCAGCCTATTCTCAGAATTAAAGACGCAACAGATTATGGAAACAGTACTGAGCTTAGTGACCTACCTTTTTGTCCAGATATATTGATGGGCAGAGGTGCTTCTGCTTATTCTTCGCCTCATCAAAGCACTGATATTCCCAAGCCTGTGTTCACCATTGTTCTGGATTCTAATATTTCCAAAACCCCTCAAGAGAGGCCAGTGTTGGATTCTGTCCAGTCTGCCTCTCAAACAGTAATTGAACGCCTGTCATTTCCAACTTTAGTACATGCTCACGCCTCTGAGAGGGGACAGGGAGATATAAGTCAGCCTTCTAAAGATACTAAAGCAGAAATTTCATCTGGCGATACAGATGTGTCACATTTGTTGGCAACAGAAAATCAACCGGCCGCTGAATTACATGACAAAGATGTTAAAGAAGAGGAGGGGCTACAAAATCAGGAGCCTGGCTTGCTCACTAAGTTTCCTGGACTGAAACGTTGTTCCATTCAGTAATCTCAGTGCTTTATTTGCATTCAGTAATTTCATTCAGTAATCGTATTTAGTAATTGCATCTCATTCAGTAATTGCATTCAGTAATCTCAGTGATAATTGGTTTTGCACTTGGCCGAATTTGGAATAAAACAAGACTCTTAGTGGTATGCACATGTCTAGAGAGTGCTAAATTGCCTGACCACAGTTTGATCTAAAACTTATCCAAAATTGCTAATTTGGCAACCACAAACTCTATCTGAATTTGTCACTTGGGCCCTGATGAACTTGAACTTGACACCATGAACTTCATATCACCAGCACAAAATGAGCACGCTGATTTGCAGTTCGACACAGAAATACATCTTGCATGACCTAAATTTGTGAATTCTTGTGTTTTTGCATTTATGAATATTGATTTTAGGGAATTTCTATTTAATTGGGAACAATATATAGAGATAATGCTAATATATACATTTATTGCCAGCATTGGGATTTATCAAGAGTAAAAGTTTGTCTTTTTTCTTTTTACAACAAATGTTATAGTAGGGTTAAAGGTACCATATTCTTAACAAACATGGGAGTACACATATGGGTTCACATATTCCAGTAAGAATTACATGACCCCTGTCCCTGTGTTAAACTAATCCTATGCAGGTGAAAGTAATAAATTACTTTTAAAAATGATCTCTAATCATTGTTGGGTGTTTTTTTTTGCTGGATTTCTTTATGGTATTGATGTCCTTTTCTCTCTACGCTGTTCTATTTGAGATCCAAACTTGGCATTATTATTCAGAGTAGTTCATCCATTTCAGGCCTGCTGCACATTCCAAAAAAGTTGGCATGATAAAGCATTTACCACATTCAGGGAGGTACAGTGGTGCACTCATAGCTCCGAGATCCCTGATTCGGTCCTGATTTCAGCCTTTGTGTGGAGTCTGTATGTCCTCCCTGTGTTTGCGTGGGTTCACTCCGGGTGCAACTCTTTCCTCCAAGAGTCCGTGCATGTTATGCATGCATGTATGGGGGCTGTGGTAGCCTAGCGGTTAAGGTACTGGAATCTGGACCAGAAGGTCCAGGGTTCAAATCCCACCTCTGCCAAGCTGCCACTGTTGGGTCCTTGAGCAAGGCCCTTAACCCATAATTGCTTGGATTGTAAAAATTGTACCAATTGTAAGTCACTCTGGATAAGGGCGTCTGCTAAATGCTGTAAATGTAAATGTAAATGTTAGGTTAATTTGTAAATGTAAATATTAGGTTAGTTTCTTGTGTGTGAGTCTGTGTGTGTGTGAATGTTTGTGCCTTATGATGGATTGGCACCCTGTCTAGGGTTGTTCCTGCCTTGCACCCTGTGTTGACGGCTAGGCACTGGCTTTTCTGTGACCCTTACTAGGAAAAAGCAGATAAAACAATGAATGAATATTGCCATTTCTTCTCACCACACTGAAAAGACATTTTGGAGTTAGAGTGTATACAAAGCAATGAAGTGTTTCAGGTGGCATTTTGTCCCATTCGACTTGCAAAAACATCTTAAGGTGTGCAAGAGCTTGGACTTGTCTTTGTCACATTTTGTGTTTCAAAATTTTCCACACATTCTCTGTTGGGTACAGATCAGGAATGCAGACAGGCCAATCCAGTACCTGTACCCTCTTCATGCCATTGTAATGTGTGCAGCATGTGGTTTTGCATTGATTTGTTCAAAAATGCATGGACGTCCCTTGAAAAGATGTCGTCTCAGTGTATTTTTTCTACAGTAATGCTGCCATCACAGAAGAGTAAATTAGCTTTGCCTAGAGCACTGACACAACCCAATATCATGACAGACCCTGGATTTTGGACTTGTTGCAGATAACAGTCTGGATGATCCTTTTTTAAACTAGGGGTGCCAATAATTGTGCAGTGTAGCTATTCTCTCTAAACCACCCTTGTCTTAAATTCTGTCTATACATGTAATGAGTATAACAATACGATTCACCTTTTGGTGAATATACTGTATAAGACATAAAATGTTGATCACAAAAAAAAATTGTAGGCAGACTAAAACTTTATTTCCTCTTCTTAAGTAACCAGATTAAAGTGACCAGACTACCATAGCAACATTAAGTAGGGTAGATTCTAGAGTAGCTTCTTTCTGTTGTATCTGGGGTTTAGTGAGAGGAAGATGTATTTATTTATATATTGCTTTTTACAATGGAGCATTGTCTCAAAGCAGCTTTACAATTTTAGATGATGTTCTAATATCTAGGGCCATTCCCAAACTGAGCAAGGCTAGGGTGACGGTGGCAAGGAAAAACCTCCTTAAAACGTTATAAGGAAGAAACCTTGGGAGGACCAAGCTCAAAAAGGGACCCAACCTTCTTGGGTGGCTTAGTTGAGAAATCAAAGAATTGAACTAAATTATTTGGCCAAATTAGTTTGTAGTAATAGTTCAAAAAACAGGAACTAAGTAAATATTGAATACTGAATAAAGTAACGTTAAAAAAAGTGTGACGTGTGATGTTTGCTTGTGTGTAAGTCACTGTGATGGTTTCATTTAATTTCGCTGTGGCATTGGGTTTCCTTGACTAGAAATCACAGAGGAAGACCTGATCACAGAGTCTCAGATTGCACAAACTCTGTTTACATATTGTCTTTGTGTGTTTGTGCATGTGTGTCAATCGTTTAATTATGCTAATAAATTACCCACAACTTACCCACTTTGATCAATTGGAATCTATTAGACATTGGAAAGTTTGTGAAGTGTGTTATTAATCAGAACTAATTTCTTTAATAACATTTTTGTGTAGGTGGCTGATGACAGTATGGACGATGGCACAAGCACTGGAGATACTCAAAATAGAAAGGAGAAACTGCCTGTGACATTTTTATCATGTCAAGCTGAGCAACCCATACCCAGAATACAAGACATGACAGATTATGAGAACTTGACTGACCTTAGTGGTTTGCCAGTTAGTGCAGGTATATCGATGGGCAGAGATAATTCTGCTCATCTTTCTTCTCATGGGTTTACCATTGTTCTGGATACTCATATTTCCAAAACCACCCAAGATAGCCCAGGGTTGGATTCTGTTGATTCAGCTTGTCAACAACATGCAATCAAACATCTTTCATTTCAAATCCCAGAACATGTTGACACCACTCAAAAGGAAGAGGGAGATGTAACTCAGACAGCGGAATCTCCTACAGATACTCATGCTGAACTTTCAACTGACATTACAGATGCTACTGGAGAGTATTTGCGACAGAATCAGGGAGGGGTTACCACAATAGTTGATGGTAAATCTCTTTTCAACCAGCAAAATGCTGAATCTATAAATAAGGACACACAAGAACACCAAGCAAAAACAACTTCAAATGATACAAATACTAAAGAACCAGATGTTGAACCTACAAAAGCAGTAGGCAGCAAGTCTTTAAAGTCCAACACTACCAAAAAGAAAGACAAGAAAAAGAAAGGGTCTCTTAAAAATCAGACACACAAACAAGAAGGTGGGAAGGTAGAGATGCCTAACTCTGAACCTGTAAGTGCAGTTAGTTGTCTGCATCATACGACAGCTAGCACAAGAGCTCTGGAAACAGAGACACCACTGAATGGATCTACAGATACTACAGAACCCGAGGAAGTCTTAAATTCCAACATCAAACAAAAGGAAGCCATGGGCAGCAGAGGTGACCTAGAACCCCAGGAGAATACAGATAAACAGCCTAGACCTACAAGCACAAACATCAAAAGTAGTAGCCATTCCCATCCTTCAGGCAGCCCTCCTGCTGATATCAAATCAGCAGACTCACACATCACTGAGAATAAAGTTTTTGAGTCCGTGGCAGAGAACATTTCAGAAATATCCACAGTAGTGACTGAGTCAGTGATAACCACCACCCTACCGTCTGAGCTGGAGCTCAGCATCCATGAAGAAGAGTCATCACATAATCAGATGGAGGATTCAGACAGCACTACCTATGTACAGGTACCAGCCCGTGTACTATTATGTAATGATCTCCGATTGGTTTGTGCAGCTTAAATTTCCTCTTCTAAGCAAGCTGCTGGTATTGCTAAGCTGCTTCTTTGTGAAGAGTCAGTTAATGTTTTTAATTACAGGAGAATATGGCAGAAGGGTTTGCTTGTCACAGTTGAAAAGATGTTTTCTAAAGTTGTTGTTTCTCAAAGTTGTACTTTTTAAGAAGGCAATGCTCCTGGCCAAATTGCAAAGATGTGGCTTGAGAAATAGTCAACTAGACTCATGTTTTGTTGTAGTCAGAGTTCAGAATATTTGGTCTCACATTAAACAAAAGGCTAGCTTTCTTCAATTATTCATGAACCGTTTGGATCCCTCAATGATAAGTAGAACAGTTCCATTCTTCTGTCTATAAAATATCTCTAAGTTTACCCACACATCTTCAAGGTTTACATAAATCAGTTGGAAAAGCTATTCTATGATGCATTCGATGAAAACAAAAGCAAAGCTGTTTAGCCAGAATCAGGTCAACAGTTCTATGTAGATTTTTATGAACACAGACAAATTCTTAATATATTGGTTGTTTTTTAAAAGTCAGAAATCAGAACACACCTTGACTGCAGTTTAATAGGTTTTTGAAAAGGTCATTCTTTGTTAAATTACTAGAATTTAAAGCCTGATTGTCAAGTTCCCTTTGAGTTTGACTGCTTTTCCCTGTTTGTTTTTTTTTTGTTTGTTTCTCTGAATGTGCCACTTGTAATTACATTTGGTATTTGGTTTTTAACATTTGTGAAAGGTGAAGGAGGGAGGGTTTGTGCAAACTCTCCACTAACTTAACAGCACCAGTGGAAGTCTTGCAAGTAAAGCACCAGTGAAGGCTACCGTTGAGGGCACCATTGAACCTCATCTGCATCTACATATTTTCATCTCAGCCAAGCAGGGGCTACACCTTATACATTGCAGGTTGTTTCTTACATTGGGACTCTAGTGGCTTAGGGGTTGAAGAGCCTTACTGGACTGTGGACCAGAAAGAGTAGGGTTCAAATCCCATCTTTTACAATCTGCCACTGTTGGGTCCTTGAGCAAGACCCTTAACCCACAATTGCTTGGATTCTAAAATCGTATCAGTCGTAAGTTGCTAACTGATTAAATGTAAATGTGAATAGAGTTTGCTTAGGTAATCAGACTTTGTTGATGAAGTCTCTGAAAATTAGGTTTCTTAAAAATTAATGTTGTATTGGGAAACCAAAAATGTTTTGATCAACCTCGAAATAAGCTGTAGGTTTTTGCGGTACACTAGTAACTCACATGAAGTCTTATGTTGAACACAGTTCTGAAGCATCTTCTAATTCAAATTCCAGGCAGTATGGCACAGCTTTGCACCTATTGGAAACCACCAGGAAAAGTTTATAAATTTCATTTCACTTGCAACTTTATTTTGTTTAAATGTAATGTGATATATTTAAAATTGTTATCATTTTTGTTTTAAATTCCAGTCATATCAGTATAGCGATGTTTAAAATAATATCATTGAATATTATCAGGTATCGTAATTTCCGCGTTGGTCATGCCATAATGCAAACACCTGAAATGTTACTGTGTGCCCCACTAAAATGACTTCAGTTAAAAAAAATCAGTTTTAACTATAAGACATGCCACCACGAATTCACTACAGGCACTACATTTCCCATAATGCCCCAACATCTTTCCAAAAGCTTGAGCGGCTAATGCTTTCAGTAAGAGATATTTTCTTTTTTTGTTTTTGTGTTATTTATAAATTAATATTTATTTATTTATTTATTTTTTTTGCATGGACATGCAAAGATTTTTCAAAGAAAGTGAGTCACACTGCAAGGCAAAGCACAGTGGACCTCAGAATTCGAACTTGATTGGTTCTGAAAGGCCGTTCGAACTCGATTTGTTTGAAGTTTGAATCAAATTTCCCCAAAAGAAGGATAATGGGTAAATAGGGTTAATCCGTTCCCGGACCCCCAAATGATTGTTTTTAATGCCTTATCAATCATGTGGTAATAACAAATTACATATGCTAACCGCTGTACCACAATCCCTCTGCCAAAAAAAATTATTCAAATCCATTCACATACGTAATTGAACTCAGAACAAATTTAGAAATTAAAATCAACCTTAACTGTCACGAGGTGAGCTGATGACGTACTGAAACTGGCAGGAGTGGTTAGTGCTTAGAAGGGGAGTCCTCTTCCTAAAATGACTGAAGGGATCTGACCCTCTGCCTTTCAGAGAGGCCTTGATTAATTTAGGGCAGTGTATGATAAACTACAAACAGTAGAATTTGAAAACTTTGGCACGTGGTTAACACTGCGACTGTGGCAGCGAGACTGGGGTGTGTCTGAAATCACGTGAATGGGTGTGAATGAAAACGTGTTCTACATACAACAGTCCATGTAGTGATCAGTGAATGACTAAACAAGTCAAATTTCACACACACACCCTGAGGCTGTGACAAACCGTACAGGTTTTATCGATGTTCAAAGTCTGAAATTTTTTGTCTGAATTTTTACGGGCAAAAAAACACTAAAGGACCATTCAATGTCAAATTGGTTCGAATAAGAAGCGCTTTGTGTTCTGAGGTTTCACTGTAATGGCATCTCACAGCCCTATATTTTTGCCACCCCCTTATAACTGATATAACCTACCAAAGGTGCATAATAGGACCACTATGGCAAAAGGCAATCAGTTACTTTAGCATCAATTACATGCATTGTAAAGCCCACTTTAGTTTTAAATTCACTTAAAACCTTTTCAGAGTTTAAACTGGCTTTATTGTTTATGCACCAGTTGTACCCATGCACCTGATTGGCAAGCAGAGGGGTACAGCTGTGCCACTTTAAATTCTATCTGTGCCCCAGTAACAACAGTTAGTCTAGAAATTCGTGTGATGTAACCTCTTGTACATTCTGTAAAATAGATTTATCAGGCCTATATCAAATACAGTATAAAGCCTTCTTCATACTACAATAGATTCTCACTTTTGTATTCAGTGTAACATTCAAGCTGAGGTATTTTGCATGTTAATGCTTCAATGTGTCATGTGCACACAGCAGTTAGTGCACCTGCCTCTCTATATGGCTCAGGGCATACAGGCACGCCACCCCACCCACAGAGGGTAGGCCCAACAGACCAGTGCTCCGGCTCCAGGAACATTCATCCTCATTTGGCAGAGATCAAGCTTGTGTGTGGTTTCTTCTATTCTACTGTAAAGCTGTGAGCTTTAATATTTTAAATGCATGTGTTTTCTGGTTTCTAATGCACATGCAAATCTTCTTTTTGTGCCATACATCTGTAGCCAGAAGGAGCCAAAACAGATATGTATGGACATGAAGGTGCTAGAAGTGAAGGGCTAAATGGACGGGAGTGAGGAAAGCAAGAGGGAAGAAAACCAGTCAGCTCAGCAATGGGACACCCTTATTGCATATCATCACAAATGTTCAGCCAGTAATGGACATCAGCAGTATTTCCTCAGTGAGTCTAAAATTAGATATACTGTTTGAATGTAGTCCCACATATAGGTTTATATGCAACTGTTTGTACCTTCCTGTTTTTCACTAGTGGTCTCACACTTTTGGCCTCCACTGTATATATTGTGATCAGAGCTAACATTTTAGTGAAGTTATTAACTAATTCTGCAAACTTGTGGCAGGAAGTGTAAATTAGTATGATATTCACATTTCTTGGACATGCAACTGCCCAGGAAGGAAGTTGAAGTCATTTCCCTGTACTGTCCTGTAAACAATGAGTTTAGCCTCAAGTTATCATGTCAAGATTTTATCAGCCATGCCTGTCTCTTCCCACTTATATTTTGTTACAGGAGGTTTTGTTCTCAAGGGGAGACCTGGTTTTTTAGAGCCATCACTCACAGACACTGAGAAACAGCTACAAAAGATTGTGCTCAGTGTTCTGAGATGTCGATACCAACCTGTTCAGCTCAACACTGAACTTATGAGGCAGCAACTTCAGGAAGCTGAGGTATGCTTGTTTATGCATAGTTTGTGTTTGTAAATATGACAAAGCAGATAAAGCAAGACAAGTCATCGGAATATTGTTGCAAATGTCTTTATTCTGCATGTTTCAACTGGTAGAGCCAAACTTGATATGCTGGTTTTGTCACAAAGACAGTTAAGCAGATGAAAAATAAGTGATGCATGAAATAAAATGCAGTAATGGGCTAAACATAATCAACTGGGAGTGGTTGTCTTAATGTAGTAAGTGGAAAAGGCTTTTACCACAAGTGACTGCTAACAATGTGTATCAGAGCAAAAACCAAGCCATGAATAGGCTACAAAAAGTACTGCACTGCAAGTTCCCAAGAACACAGTGGCCTCTATAATTCTTAAATGGAAGAAGGACTCTTCGTAGAGCTGGCCGGATTGGATTTTTTAAAAATAACTACAGTCTAAACATACGTCTCTTTCATGGCTATTTTTGGCGACTTAACGAGGTTACTTAAAAATAGACAGAGTGGCATTCATACTTGATGCTGACATAATGTGTTTTACTGAGAAGCTCGCATGATCATACAATCACATTTACAATGTACATAAAGATGTACAGTGGGGCAAAAAAGTATTTAGTCAACCACTGATTGTGCAAGTTCTACTTAGAAAGATGAGAGAGGTCTGTAATTTTCATCATAGCTACACTTAAACTATGAGAGACAAAATGAGAAAGAAAATCCAGGAAATCACATTGTAGGATTTTTAAAGAATTTAATTGTAAATCATGGTGGAAAATAAGTATTTGGTCAATAACAAAAGTTCAACTCAATACTTTGTAACATTACCTTTGTTGGCACTGACAGAGGTCAAACATTTCCTGTAAGTCTTCAGCAGGTTTTGCACACACTGTAGCTGGTATTTTGGCCCATTCCTCCATGCAGATCTTCTCTAGAGCGTGATGTTTTTTGGAAACACAGCTTTCAACTCCCTCCACAAATTTTTCTATGGGGTTGAAGTCTGGGCTAGGTCCACTCCAGGACCTTGAAAAGCTTTTTACGGTGTCACTCCTTTGTTGCCCGAGGGGTGTGTTTGGAATCATTGTCATGCTGGAAGACCCAGTCACGTTCCCATCTTCAATGCTCTCACTGATGGAAAGGAGGTTTTGGCTTAAAATCTCACGATACATGGCCTCGTTAATTCTTCCCTTAACACGGATCAGTCGTCCTGTCCCCTTTGCAGAAAAACACACCAAAGCATGATGTTTCCACCCCCATGCTTCACAGTAGGTATGGTGTTCTTGGGATGCAACTCAGCATTCTTCTTCCCCCAAACACGGCGAGTTGAGTTTTTACCAAAAAGTTCTAATTTAGTTTAATCTGACCACATGATATTCTCCCAATCCTCTTCTGGATCATCCACATGCTCTCTGGCAAACTTCAGACGGGCCTGGACATGTACTGGCTTAAGCAGGAGGACATGCCTGGTACTGCAGGATCTGAGTCCCTCTCGGCGTAATGCGTTACTGATGGGAGCCTTTGTTACTTTGGTCCCAGCTCTCTGCAGGTCATTCATCAGGTCCCTCCGTGTAGTTCTGGGATTTTTGCTCACTGTTCTCAAGATCATTTTGACCCCACGGGATGAGATCTTGCGTGGAGCTCCTGATCGCGGGAGATTATCAATGGTCTTGTATGTCTTACAATTGCTCACACCGTTGATTTAGTCACACCAACCTGCTTGCCTATTGTAGATTCACTCTTCCCAGCTTGCTCCAGGTTTACAATTTTCTTCCTGGTGTCCTTGGCCATGGTTGAGTTTGGAGTCTGACTGTTTGAGGCTGTGGACAGGTGTCTTTTATACAGATAACGAGGTCAAACAGGTGCCATTAATACAGGTAATGAGTGGATGACAGAAGAGCTTCTTGAAGAATTTACAGGTCTGTGAGAGCCAGAAATCTTGCTTGTTTGTGGGTGACCAAATACTTATTTTCCACCATGATTTACAATTAAATTCTTTAAAAATCTTACAATGTGATTTCCTGGATTTTTTTCTCATTTGAAGTGTACCTATGATGAAAATTATAGACCTCTCTCATCTTTCTAAGCCGGAGAACTTGCACAATCAGTGACTGACTAAATACTTTTTTGCCCCACTGTATTTCCAGCCAAGACCAGAAGTCCAGACTCTTACCTCTTCGAATTGGGAGAGACCTATATATCTGAAACTGAAAAAGAAATTAACGTTTAAAATGTATATATAGAATCACCACATGAAGTGTGTTTATGGAAAAATTCCCAGTCACAGGGGAGAGCACCCCCCAGTGTCAGGATAAGCTTATCTAGGATAAGCCAGGATAAATGGGGAGAGTTGCACTTATGGCCTAAAACCTGTGCCAGATCTACTCTTTTGTAATTGAGAAGTCCAAAGGGGATTAGACTTTGTTAAATTTATATAAGCAGTTGTAAAATAAATTATTCAACTGACAAGTTGTTAATTTCAATGTGGCAGTGCCTCCGGACAGTGTTAATTAGAAACCAGTCTGTAGCCAATTCATTCAAAGTAATTTTTTTCTGCTTTGAATACATACTGCATATAGGAATTGATTATAAACTGGTTCATAGTAGTATACTTTGCCAATCTGCTGAAATGTATCCAACGACAAAAATCCCCTTCCTTCACCGACCTCAAGCCACCCCCTATATCCTGTTTTGCACAGTTTTGAATATCAGACTACATTCTTAATACAGTGGTACCTCGGTTCTCGGAACTTGTAAAATTCGGTTGTCGACCCATTTTGACAAGAAAACTTGTCTCGGTTCTAGTTGTGCTCTGCGCACTTGCTTAAACTTGTAGGGGTCAAGCCGTGAACTTGTTTCAGCTGAAACTCAATTCACAATTCATGATTCACTTTTCAGTACACAGTGATTCAGGATTACAATAGCCCTCAGAGAAGATCTCTGCTATTTTTATAATTTTTTCTCCATGTACAGTACTGTATTCTTAGTCTAAATAAGAATCTTAAAAAGGTTAGTTAATTAGAGCCAACCGAAAGCAAAACAGGAATTGAATGCTCTAGAACACAGGCTGCAGTTAGCTTAGCAGCTATGCTAGCATCCGGAGTTCATTAAAAGAGTAAGTGTTTTGCTTTTCACTTTCAATCCATTTCTCACTAAATTACATGTGATTTTTTTAACACTTAATATAAAATAAGCTTTGTGCTAATGATTTTGACTAACTGTAGGTTAATGAGTGTAAAACATTAGCTTACTTATCATTACTTGTCATAGTATCCCTTCCATATCTCCGCTATTATACAGTATAGACCCCTCTACCAAACGCTTGTTAAACTCCACAGTTCATGATACATTTAACTTATGATGGATTTGTCGGAATATATCCCCTTCATAAATCAGGGAGCACCTGTACAATACAGCTCCGTTAATGCATATACCTTATACAGTGTGGATTTTCTAGGGGTCTGGAACAGATTCATTCAATTTACTGTATTCCTTATGGGAACAATTTGCTCGGTACTCGTTTTTGGTTCTCGACAAGCCTTCTGGAACGAATTAACTATGAGAACCGAGGTACCATGTATTTCAGATTTATGAAACTTACTTAAATATAAGTAAACGTAATAAGTTTATACTTGCTCTGCTGTTTGAACTTTGATGTCATTGCACTAAAGTGTGCTGTTGTTTTTGCAATATTAATTTCAAATGCACTTTACTGCAATCTGCCTCATTCATGTTGTACTATATTACTGCTATTTGCACTTATATGTAGATGGAAACTGTTTCATTGACTTTGTACCTGTACTGTGTGCACAGTGACAGTTTATAGTTGAATCTGTTTTGCATAAAAAAAGAATCTACATTTAAATGGGTACATATAACTTGCTTGGGCCACTAGAGGTCAACACCCCATGGTGAGGTATTAGTGGTTCTGATTGAAACAATTATCTTGTGATATGGCAGCCAGGAGTTTTAATGTAAACATTTCCTGTATATGTCTAGTATGTCCTTGTAAGTAAGTGACTCCTAGTTTTAGTCAGCATGTCAGTATGTGATTTGAAAGCTTTTCTTACTCATCCTCCTGTTTTGTTGGGTTTTTCCAGCGCTGCAGACAGCGTGTTGTAGAGCTGGTGGCTGTACAGACCAAATGTGAAGGCAGTAGCCTCTCTCAATCTAGCCGGAGTATGGAGGGAAGATTCAACGCAGCCCTGCTCGATGCAATAGCCACTGTACAGATTAAAGAGGCCCAGCTTCAGCAGGGGTCACACAGTATCACCAGCAAACAGAGACCTTGAGGGACGTGCTTCAGAAACTGGAGGAAGAACTGGACACGCTGAACTTGTGAGTTCACTTATTTCTTCAAAAATGTGGTGTGATGTTTCAGGTTGTAATAAGTATGAGCAAACATGTTCTGAGTAAGCAGTATCCCATGGAGAATTGACAAAACCTAAGAATAACATTTGTACTTGGTTTTGTGTGCTTAGGTCAGTTGAGATTCTGCGACATGACCTGAAGTGTTCTGCTAATGAGAGAAATCATAGAGTTGTCTAATTGTAAAAGTCTGATCAGCAGCTACATGAAATATTATTGTTGTCAAAGAAGGTTTTTTCAGTTGCTAAATTCATATGTCATATAGCTTTTTCAACTGGATGATTAACCAGTGACTAATCGGTCTATAGCTGATAGGCAGAATGTGTTTGTACATTGTGACATATATGAAGATCAGGCTGCATTTTGTTAGTACAGGTATACGGCAACTTACGTTCTGTGAAACAGTCGGTTTCACCGAAATGGACGTTGACAGAACATTACTAAGGGCATAGGACAGGCACATAAGAATGACATTTACAGCTTGCTACAAATAAGTATTGGAAAGTCATACACACAAACACAGGTAACTTGTACAAAAAAGTCTCTAAACACATCAACCGAGTTAAAACAGTCTGCAGTCCAAAACGTGAGCTTACAAGCTAGCAAGCACACGACCAGTAAGGTAGTTACTTACAAAAACACACAGACACGCATGACAGGCTTCTACTCTTAAACTAAGCATTGATTGGCAGTTTACAGCTGCAATATCCGGAGTTAAAAGACATGTTTATTTCCTATTAAAATTATTTATAACTGTTAAGACCTTAGTTGTTAAAGTGGATATACATTGATCGGATGGTTGTTAAACAGCGCTTACTTGAATTAAATGTAGAAGTGGAATGCTGAAAGTTCCAACTTCAAGGGCACTTCATACATTTTTTAAAATTGTATGCTCCTAAAGGTTTTAATGTAAATGAGTGGTGCAAATGTTCCTCTGTCTGATATTAGCAATGGGACAGCTACAGTGGTGCTTGAAAGTATGTGAAGC
Organism: Ancistrus triradiatus; assembly: GCA_025084515.1. NCBI lineage: Eukaryota > Metazoa > Chordata > Actinopteri > Siluriformes > Loricariidae > Ancistrus > Ancistrus triradiatus. Next base: position 1,118 of record JAJAGP010006330.1, on the reverse strand, counting down.
CTTTAGAATTTTCTATATTTTTGCATAAATATGACCTAAAACATCTTCAGATTTTCACACAAGTCCTAAAAGTAGATGAAGAGAAACCAGTTAAACAAATGAGACAAAAATATTATACTTGGTCATTTATTTATTGAGGAAAATGATCCAATATTACATATTAGTGAGTGGAAAAAGTATTTTAACCTTTGCTTTCAGTATCTGGTGTGACCCCCCTGTGCAGCAATAACTGCAACTAAATGTTTCCAGTTACTGTTGATCAGTCCTGCACACCGGCTGATATAATTCAGAATTCATTGTTCCATCAAAGATGGCAAGCCGTACTGGCCCAGATGCAGCAAAACAGGCCCAAACCATGAGACTACCACCACCATGTTTCACAATGGGATAAGGTTCTTGTGCTGAAATGCAGTGTTTTCCTTTATCCAAACATAACACTTCTCTTTTAAATCAAAACGTTATTTTGATTTTGTTTTGGTCTTATCTGTCCACAAAACATTCTTCCAATAGCCTTCTGGCTTGTCCATGTGATCTTTAGCAAACTGCAGATGAGCAGCAATGTTCTTTTTGGAGAGCAGTGGCTTTCTCCTTGCAACCCTGCCATGCACACCATTGTTGTTCAGTGTTCTTCTGATGGTGGACTCATGAACATCATGAACATTAAGGCACTTGATGCCTTAGATGGTTAGATGGTCAATGTGAGAGAGGCCTTCAGTTGCTTAGAAGTTACCATGGGGTCCTTTGCGACCTCGCCAACTATTACACCTTTTGCTCTTGGAGTGGTCTTTGTTGGTCGACCACTCCTGGGGAGGGTAACAATGACCTTGAATTGAAAATCTAATGTTGTTTCAGGTTATATTTATGCAGAGATACAAAAAATTATAAAGAGTTCACAAACTTTCAAGAACCACTGTATCTGTGACCATAAGTCTAAGAGAGCATACTTATCTTTATTGCTTGGAACAAAATGTTGTTTGCACCAAACTATTATGCTGAAAAAATGTGACTTTCTGTTTTATAGGGTTACTTTGAAAAGCAGTGCCATCCAAACCAAAAAACTGCATGCATTCCTCAAGGACATGGAGCAGAAGAAGGGCATGTTGAAAAAATTAGTAGAT
>JAJAGP010006329.1:0-22789 GCA_025084515.1 Ancistrus triradiatus | reverse complement strand
ACTGCACACATACACACACACACACACACACACACACACACACACACACACACACACACATATATATATATATACATACATACATACACACACAACTCATACATATCTTGTACCACTTTCACATACTTCTCTGCCACTCCAGACTTCCTCATACAATACCACAACTCTTCTCTCAGCACCCTGTCATAAGCATCTCTAGATCCACAAACACAGCGCAACTCCTTCTGGCCTTCTCTTTACTTCTCCATTAACACTCAAAGCAAACATGGCTTCTGTGGTGCACGTTGCTGGTATGAAGCCATATTGCTGCTCACAAATCCTCACTTCTCTCAGCCTAGCTTCCACTACTGTTTCCCAGTTCTTCATGCTGTGACTGATCAGCTTTATGCTTCTGTAGTTAGTACAGCTCTGCATATCATCCTTATTCTTACAAATTGGGGCCATTACACTTTTCCATTCCTCAGGCATCCTCTCACCTTCCGAGATATTGTTAAACAATGCCTCTCCTAAGTGTTTCCATGCCTCCACTGGTATATGATCTGGGCCCACTGCCTTTCCACTTTTCATTCTCTTTATTGCAGCCCTCACTTTCTCCTTGTTAATCTGAGGCACTGCCTGATTCTCAATCTCCACGTCATCCAGGCTTCTCTCTCTCTCATTTTCTTCATTCATCAACTCCTCAAAGTATTCTTTCCACCTTGTCAATATACTCTCTTCATTTGCCGACACATTCCCATCTGCATCCTTTATCACAGTAACCTGCTGTACATCCCACCCAGATCGGTCCCTCTTGTCTAGCCAATCGATACCAGTCCTTTTCACCTTCCATAGTGTCCAACCTTTTATACATCTCCCCATATGCCCTTTCCTTAGCCTTTGCCACTTGCCTTTTGCCTTATGCCGCATCTCCTTATACTCCTGTGTACTTTCTTCATCTCTTTGGAGATCCCAGTTCTTTTTTGCTAGCATCTTCCTTCTTAAACTTTCTTGAACTTCCTCACTCCACCACCAAGTCTCCTTTTCTTCCTTCCTCTGTCCAGATGTCACACCAAGTACCTTCCTACCCGATTCCCTCACAGATTTTGCAGTGGATTCCCAATTCTCTAGCACCCCTACACCACCACCCAGTGCCTGTCTCACCTCTTCCCTAAATTTCACACCATTGTCTTCTTCATTTGACTTCTATTACCTGATCCTTGGTTCAGCCTTCAATCTCTTCCTCCTTTTCACCTCCAGAGACATCCTACATACAACCATCTGATGCTGTCTTACTACACTGTCCCCTACCACCACCTTAAAGTCTCCAATTTCTTTTAGGTTGCATCTCCTGCATAAGATATAGTCCACCTATGTGCACCTTCCTCCACTCTTATAGCGGCTCACCCTGTGTGTTCCTCCTTCAAGTATGTGTTCACTACTGCCATTTCAATCGATTTGCAAACTCCACCACCATCTGCCCTTCCCTATTCCTGTCATTAACACCGTACCTCCCCAACACATCCTCATCGCCTCTGTTTCCTTCACCGACATGCCAGTTGAAGTCTGCTGCAATCACCACTCTTTCTTCTTTACATATTCTCTCCACCATTTCACCCAACTCAATCCAGAAATCTGTTTTCTCCCCCATCTCACAACCCACTTGTGGGGCATATGCAATAATGACATTCATCAGCACTCCATCAATTTCCAGCCTCACACTCATCACTCTATTAGACTCTCTCTTCACCTCCAATACACTCTTGGCGTACTCTTCCTTTGGGATTATTCCTACCCCATTTCTCCTCCCATCTGCACCATGGTAGAACAGTTTGAACCCACCTCCAATGCTCTTAGCCTTATTCCCCTTCCACTTGGTCTCCTGTACACAAAGTACATCTACTCTTCTTCTCTCTGTCACCCTCTTCGTTTACCAGTCATAGTGCCCACGTTCCAACTCTCACCTCCACCTTGCTACCCTGATACCCCTCTCTGGCCGTTTCTCAATACCAAGTTCGGACTTGCGTACTTCCTAGTCTGGATTTGGCAAGTTCGACTTGCGAGTACATACTCTCGAGGACGCAGTATGGTTATTCTAATTTGGAACAGCAGCGTACTTGGCTATGGAGCCTTGACAGTTTACTTTTTACACCTAGATAAAAATCTAAAACATATCGGATAAAGCCTGTCAGTGGTGGAAGAAGTGCTCAGATCAGTGCTCAGATTTCCACTGAATAATTTAATCTACATGTAACAATGGACCAATCACATATAAGCATCAAGTAAAAACCTTCCCACACATAACCGAACACAAAACAAGTATGATTTTGGAAGGGAATTTAATTCTGAACTTCAATTTTTATCAGACAATTCATATTTAGAATACAGGTTGAAGGAATAATACATATAAATAATAATAAATAAGGTAATAACTTTGTCACATCTCCAAAATCATCTGAGCACTTTTTTTATGTAAGCTCTATCTTGATAAACTGACCACATAGTTGAATTTTAAACTACATTCATGCCTAAAAAAACTTCATTCCGTGACACAATAATAGTATTACTTTGAAACTTATACATCCAGTTGGGAGTCCTCTCATCCACCATTACCGAGCTGACAATGCATCGTGGGTTATTTCGCTGTCCAAGTCCGCACAAGTCTGCTCCTATGCATCCTTGATAATATGGGCGGAACAAGAACACATCTGTGGATTTGGAGCGTACTTGGTTTAGATGTGAACTTAGAAATGGAGACAGTGCTTGGGCTGCGACTGATGACGTTCACAAGAACACAAGTACAGAAAAGTACGCATATTGAGAAACGGCCTCTTTGCCTCTTAGCATTTCTACCCCCTTTTTTTCTTCTCCTTGGCCCAACACTAGCATACTTTCCACCGGTACCATGCTGGTCAACAGTACTAGTTAACCCGGGCCTCGACCGAATCTCATGTAATTTAGTGAAAGTGACAAGTAAAAGCAAAACACTTACTCTATTGATGAACTAAGGGAGCTAGCATAGCTGCTAATGCTAACTGCAGCCTGTGTTCTGGAGGACTCAGGACAGGATTTCCCTTTTGATTGACTGTCAGTAATAATAACCTTTCTAGGACATATGGAGACTTATTTGCACTAAGAATACAGTACTGTAGATGTAACAAAAAACAAAACAAAACAAAAAAAACACGATAACACGATATCACAGAGGAGAGCTTTACTGTGCAAAGGCCGTTGTGAACCTGAATCACTGTAGTGAAGAGTGTTTCGGCTAAAACGAGTCATGTGGCTCGACTCGTACAGGTTTGAGGAAATGTGCAGAGTACCGAACAAAAGCCAAGAAACCGAGAAAAAATTTCCTAGAGTTCTGAGATGGTTGAGAACCGAGGTAGCACTGTAATTGTGATTTCCAGGTGTGATGAGGCATGGCACAAGTGTGTGAGACTGGTGTAAGGTTTATTAAGGCAAAGCATAATATGACGCTCATAAATTAAAAAACAGAAAAAAATGCAAACAAAGAACAAGGATCAAAGTCTAGAATACATGAGAATAAAGCTATGATATGAATGCAACTAACAGCACTAAGAGGAAAAACACAGTAGTGACAAATGTGATGTAATAACTAGAATGAATTATTTTCTTTTGCAGGAGGACATGTAAACATATAAGAGTGTCTAACCAAACCAGGAATCCCTCATTTCCTCTTGCAAACAAAAATGTGATGGTATATGCAGTCGCACTGGATGATCAGAAATGTGTCAAATTCAGTGGCACAGCATCAAAAATGAGTAAATATATATTTTCAAAGGATTATGAAATTACAAATCCTTTATGCTCGTTATTGAAACCATTTTAAAAAGTAGTGCTAGCTAGTTTTATACGAATATATTTTTCATTCCAGTACGTTGTGGCCCACCAAACAAAGTGAGTTTCAACAGACGTTCAGGCCAGTTGAGTGTTACAGCTGAATGGGGATACGATAATGTGAAGACGTATTATGTAAAGTACAGGAAGCACAACACCAGTGAGTGGAATGAGGTAAAACTGATAGGTTTGGTTGTAAAACCCAAAGGCCTTTTCACACTGCGTCCGATTTTACGAACAAAAATACGCACGTCAACTTTAGAAAAAGAAACTCGTATATTAACGCCGTCCTTCACACCTGAACTGTTGGACTGTGACGTTGTGTAAAACCATTAATCGGAGCCTGTTCCAATTTCTGCACTGTCTGGATACGTTAAAATCAGGCTGACCAATCAGAGCTCGGTTGTCGGGCAGAACAGCTCATCCTGCTAGTAGCAGAGCACAAGAGCTTATAGGACAAGCAACATGCTGACTCTAAAAACATGGATATTAAAGAAAAGATCTGGTGGAATATAACTGGAAGGCTGGAGAATGATGGTGATAAACCTCACAGTGACTGGATGGAACTGCTTTCTTGTTTATCTAAGGGCCTTCTAATCTGTTCATGTTAACAAACTATAGCTACATGCACTAATCTTGCTCGCGTCTTTGTTGTTTTTTTTTTTAAGTTGGCTTTGTGAAAAAGACACCACAAATTCTGCGTGACACATTAAGAGAAGGCAAATTACAGAACACAAAAGCGGACATTGAATTTAAGGTCCCACCTACGATAACATCGCATCTGGTTTTTCGTGTGAAAAAATCGTACTCGGGTTGGATAGGCCTTTGCTTAGTGATTTAACTTAATCATTTAACTTCTTTATATTCAAACTGTTAATAATAAGATGGAGAAATGAAAACACTCCAAGCAAAAGATGTCCTATAACCTGTCATCCACTGTATGGACAAAAGTATTGGGACACCACTTAATCATTGAATTTAGGTGTTTCATTAAGTCCCATTGCTACAGGTGTATAAAATCAAGCACCTAGCCCAAAATCTGATTGAAAGCCTTCATAGAAGAGTGGAAGCTCTTATAGCTTCAATTGGGGACCAAGTCCAAACGAATGCCTATGGATTTAGAATGGGATCTAATAAAAGCTCCAGTAGGTGTAATGTGTGGGTGTCATAATACTTTTGTCCATATATTGGACATAGGCTTGATTTTTAATATGTTGCGTTTGTTGAAAATATGAGCCACTAGAAACTCGCTTTTTCTGCAGTAGGTTTTATAACTTTTGGGTTGTAAGAGTTAGTCATTGATAAGTTGTGTAACTCTCAGTCATCCCCCTGATAAACTAATCCAATCTGAATATGGATATAGACACAGTGTAAACACATTCTAAATTTTTTTCAAATTAAGGTAGATGTGTACATTTGTTAATTTGCTAAACATATAGAGAAGGTATTTCTGACCACAGCTCAAGTAGGACACTATTTGTCATTGTACCTCTGATCAATGAACTGATGTTACCGAACTGGCTGTTGTATTGTGGGGGGGGATTCTTGATGTTTAATGGCATTTCTTTCATCGAGTTCACCTTCACTTCGTCTTGCTGTAGGTGCAGTCCCAGGACAGCAGAAATTGCATCGTGGGAAGTCTTTCCTCATCTCTGTCCTACGATATCCAAATAGAGTGTATTGAAACTGCAAAGTGTCCACAGTGTCAGCCGAGTAATATTATCAGAGTCCCACAAGGTAAAGGCTAACCTGTTAGACGACATAAGTGCTCTAAAAAAGTCTTTAAAATGTTTTGGTTTCTTTCCTCACACTTTAACCCCAATTTGTCCTGGTCAGGATCATGGGGCTCCAGAGCCTATCCCCAGAGAACACAACACGGTGTGCCCTGGCTGGAGTGCCAGTCCATTGCAGGGCTGGGTAGAGATCACTGCTGCAGTGATCCCCAACCACCCTCCCCTCCCACAGACACAGTGGGAATGTGATGGCACAGCGGTAACGGTACTGAACTATTGACCAGAAGGTCCAGGGTTTAAGCACCAGGACTTCCAAACTTCCACTGTTGAGCCATTGAGCAAGGCCCTTAATATACAGTTGCATGCATTGTACACTGTACTACTGTATTAGTCACTCTGGATAAAGGTGTCTGCTAGTTGTAAATGGAAGCCCAACCTGAACAAAAAGCACGGCCAGGATTCCAGCCCAGGTTCCTGTGCTGGTGGCTCAGTGTATTAGTCCGCTGGGTGCCTGGAGCATCCCGACTTAACGTGACACATAATGTGAAATATGAAATGAATGCAATGTTTACTTTTCCCAGTCCTTTCGATATCTCCACTGCATGCATGGACTTGTATGGTGAAAGTGAACCCACATGGAGGAACTGACTAAGCTTGCTGTATCTGTCCACCATCTTTGCCATCACCTTGATCTATCTGTAACAGCAGTAGGCAGATTATTCCCCGTCTGACCTTCCCTCCCATAGACACGGCCAACTGTGTCATTTGTCTTCTCTGTGGTAGTGGGCAACCATATTTGACCGCTGTGCCACCCGCGCTTCCCACTGACTTCTTCAGTACCAATCAGAATTTAAATTCTTAATTCATACTTCATGGAATCCATGATACCCTGTATCCTAAAAAGACTTGGTGGAAAAATGGGCCCTTTGTTTTGCTTTGCTGTTGTTGAAAAGTTCTATCTAATCTGACCATAGATGAGTTCCAGTGAGCCACAGTTTCAGCAGAATCTATCAAACCCAAGAATGTTAGATGATAGCAAAGACTTTTGAAATAGTTTGTTGGCATTTAATTGTATAATACACTTGGTGATCCCAAAATTCTCCAATCAAATCTTTAACCATGACTCATTTTTATAGCCACCTACATTTTGTTTTTACTTGAACTTTTCCCTGTTCTACATCACAGAAGACCAAGATACTTCTTTTCCTTTTTTGTCTTAAAACCATGGGGAATACTTTTTTATAATTAAGTGTTGAAACATGTAAATGCTTGTGCCTTACCTTTTCCTGTTTTTTTAACCAGAATTTATAGATGCACCGGTCATAAAAGAAATGAAATCCCATCTGATCCAACCTGGAAAGAGGAGAGTAGTCGTGACGTGGGAGGTACCAGTTCACCTGCATGTTCCCTCACCTTCTCAAGTGTTGACGGCATGAATTCTTTGTTTATGTTGCATGCAGTTTTTTTAGAAGACACACTGTTGGTATTGTATGGGGTGCACCCAACACTGTAGTCTCATCATAGACCTGCATTATTCACAATATATTTACCACATGATAGAGACGCACTGATCGCAATTTCTTGGCTGATTCCAATTTCCGATTTTTAAACACATGATCAGCCGATTCCGGCCAAAATCAAATAGCCTAAATGTATTTTTGTCTTGCCTCTCAAAAACAAATAACAAAAACTATTTATCTATAAATTAAGCATTATAAAAAAATACATAAAAAAAAAATTATAATAATATTGTTTGTACCTACATACAGCATGTATAAAATTTAAATGCAGCACTATGTGGAAGACATAACTGTTGTTCCGTGTCTCAGCTATTAAATATGTAGGGTAATTATGTAAATGTACTTTTTTATAAATTTCACACATTATCACTTTGACTCTTGCTCGTTTTAATCAATTGATTTATGACCAGCTATTAGCAAAATGTGCTAAACCACAGATAAACAGAACGGCTTACATTCCACCCATGTGAGTCCTAATATTAGCTTCTGTTTACATTTTATCTGTTCCTTGTGTTACGTCGTTCCTCCAAAAAGAAGCCTTAAAGAAAGACTACAATCGGTGACACAATCAGTAACACAGTATTCTGTCTCATTAACCAGTCTTAGGGTTCCATTGTCCTTTAGGAAGCTTTACAAAGAGAACGTCCCACATAGGAAATAGGCAGCAAGGGCACTCAGTAGGTAATGAGACAGACCCGATGAACACTCCGTAAATCACTAGCGCATTCAGGTCAAGATCTCGTTTTGTGCAAGTGCTCCTGAATAAATATTCCATTCGCATTTCTTTAACAAGAAGGCGCAAATGTGAAGCGCTCGCAGTGTAGAACCCTGCTTTCACTTAGCTGACATGTTTGCTGCGTTTACAAAGAGCGCCTCACTCCAAACTGGTTGTGATTTGATCACGTCATCAAAATACGTCATTGTTTTCACTTATTTGACCTGAGTCTACATGTAAATTATACATTCATCGCCTTATTACTTTATTTATAGCTATTCTCTGTTTTCAGTTTCTGCACAGTGAAGACGTTGAGAATTATAATGTAACAGTACAGAAAGCATCGGGGGAATCTGCTGAACAGAGCAGTTATTTGCTCCATGCTACGACTGCTACTCTTATCCTGTGCTATTCTGCCTACAATATCAGCATCAATGCTTTTAACCAAGTTGGACCATCGCCTGATGCACACACATTCATAGAGGTCATGGAGGATGGAAATAGTGGTAATTTGTTTTTCCAGTGATCTCAGAATTTCATCTCAGACTCTCAGTGAAAGCAATGAAAGAATTACACTATGTATATCAGACTGCTCGTTATATATAGTGAAATACATCAACATAACCAATGAAATGTATTTACAGATTGGGGTGACGCATTAAACATCAGTGTGAACAGAAATACCAGCTTCAGGCTCTCATGGAGCAAGACACTGGCCCAGAAATATCACTGCTATTCTGTAGAGTGGTGGCTAAGAGGAGAGCAACCGACTTATGAAATCTTATACACAAAGCAGAACTACTATGTCATAGACGCTGAGAACGGTAACGTATACGCTTACGAAGATTTATAGTCTTTCACTGTAATACTGTGGAATGAGACGGAGTTTTAACATTAACAGTGGTTAAACATGTAGCCCAAAACACTTCTTGTGTAGTTAATGTCGCTTTCATTATCGATGACTATTGAACCCCAGACACATTTCACAAGGTTACTTCAAAACTAGTTATACATACTCAGATCGGGCCAATTTTGTATGAACAATTAACTTAGAGTAGCTTCTGTCTAGGTGTAAGGTACACTCGATATGCTACAGGGGAAACTCAGGAAGTTCAGCTGTACTTATAATTGTTTTGATTGAAAAAACTGGTTTAGCTAGAGAAACAATGGCATAATAAAACACATTTCTATTCAGTCTATAATACAGGGGTACCTCAGTTCTCAACACCCACCTCGGAACTTTAAGGTTCTTGACGAACCTGAAACTTGTACCGAGACTCGTTTCAGTTCATGATTCAGTAAGCAGGGATTCAGGGTCCACATAATTGCCCTTGCCCTTGCTCAGTGAAGATCTCCGCTGTGTTTATCTTGTTTTTTCTTTATTTTCACATCTTAAATCGTAGTGCAAATCAGTCCACACTGGATCTAAAATGGTTAGTAATGACAGCCAACCAAAAGGAAAACAGGAAATGAATCCTCTTGGCTTTCAGGCTGCAGTTAACATTAGCAGCTATGCTCGTGCCTTGAGTTCATCAATAGAGTAAGTGTTTTGCTTTTCCTTTTCACTTTCAGTTCATTAGTCACTAAATTACTTGAGATTTTCAACATTTTCTAAAATAATGCTCTGCTATGATACAGTATAGACCATATCAAACTCATCAGTTCCGGATACATTTAACTTATGATGGATTTGTCGGAACATATCCCCATCGTAAATCAGGGAGCACCTGTACAATACAACTCCATTAATGTATGTTATACCTTATACAGTGTGGATTTTCTGGGGATCTGGAACAGATTCATTCAATGTACATCATTCCTTATGGGATAATTTGCTTTGTAATCTTCATTTTCGGTTCTCAACAAGCCTTAGGGAATGATTTAATGACGAGAACAGAGGTATCACTGTATACTATAACAGTGTGATATGTTAGGCGTTAAGCGAACAGTTGGTTCTCGTAGTCATCATGTTGGATGTGGGAAAAATAGGCAGTTATAAAGAACTGAGTGATGTTAATAAGGGCCTGACCATGATGTCCAGATGACTGGGTCAGACATCCCTTGTGGTGAGAACCTGCCAGCTCAGGACTGTGGTGGCATAGCGGTTAAGATACTGGACAATTGACCAGAAGGTCTATGGATAAAGCTCCCAGCACTGTTATGCTGCTACTGTTGGGCCCTTGAACAAGGCCTTTGACCTTCTGTTGCTTGGCTTGTACTTTGTAAGACTGTATCAGTTGTAAGTTGCAAGTTCAAAATAGAACTTTTTGGTTTAAAAGAAAAGTGTAACGTTTGGAGAAAGGAAAACACTGCATTCCAGCATAAGAACCTTATCCATCTGTGAAACCATCTGTGAAACATGGTGGTGGTGGTAGTATCATGGTTTGGGCCTGTTGTGCTGCATCTGGGCAGGATGGCTTGTCATCATTGTTGGAACAAGGAATTCTTAATGATATCAGAGAATTCTAAAGGAAAATAAGGCCTTCTGACGAATGCAGTAAATGTAACGTATCAACAGTGGTCCAGTTAGGAACAAACCATAAATCGGTGACAGGATATTGGGCATCCAAGGGCAACAAAGGCTACCACTACTGATGTAGTACTCAAGTCTGGTCTCAGAGTAAGGTGGACTCAGAAATTGTTGTCAAAACCAGTCAAGTCCAATGTGCCTGTCTGAGGTAACGTCAATTATAAATGGAACCATTTTCTATCGTTGTTGAATATCAACAATCTATACAAATTGAATAAATCAGTCCTTTTTCTTCATTCCGAAATAAAATCCGCACTCAGATCGGCCAACAGGGAAAAACAAGTTCCTGCTCTTCTCAGTATCCAATCAATGAACACATTTTATTTTGAATAGTCTGATGTTGAGACATCAACTGTGCATTTTCACCAGCTCGTTTTACTTTGCCATGTCCACAAAATCTTGTGTTTTCACATTTACTAATAAAAATGGATAGGACAGATGTTGTTGTTACAGTGAAGCAAAAGTATTTAGTCAGCCACTGATTGTGCTAGTTCTCCTACTTAGAAAGATGAGAGGGGTCTGTAATTTTCATCATAGCTACACTTCAACTATGAGAGACAAAATGAGAAAACAAAAATCCAGGAAATCACATTGTAGGATTTTTAAAGAATTTAATTGTAAATTATGGTGGAAAATAAGTATTTGGTCAATAACAAAAGTTCAACTCAATACTGTGTAACATAACCTTTGTTGGCAATGACAGAGGTCAAACGTTTCCTTTAAGTCTTCACCAGGTTGGCACACACTGTAGCTGGTATTTTGGCCCATTCCTCCATGCAGATCTCCTCTAGACCAGTGATGTTTTGGGGCAACACGGACTTTCAACTCCCTCCACACATTTTCTATGGGGCTGAGGTCTGGAGACTGGCTAGGCCACTCCAGGACCTTGAAATGCTTTGTACAGGTGCTTTGGGTATAGGTAGATGTAGAGGACAGAAGAGCTTCTAAAGAAGAAGTTAAAGGTCTGTGAGAGCCAGAAATCGTTGTTTGTTTGTGGGTGACCAAATCCTTACTTATTTTCCACCGATGATTTACAATTAAATTCTTTAAAAATCCTACAACGTGATTTCCTGGATTTTTTTTTCTCATTTTGTCTCTCATAGTTGAAGTGTAGCTATGATGAAAATTACAGACCTCTCTCATCTGTCTAAGAAGGAGAACTTGCACAATCAGTGGCTGACTAAATACTTTTTGCCCCACTGGATATTCAGTTGACTTTATGTTCTGACTTCTGATCAAGTTTGGCAGAAGAAGGGAAACTTCCAAAAGTTATATTGCCTTAGTGAATAATAAGTTTAGACTATATTTAATTCAGTGTTACATTTTTTATTATTACTTATAATAAAATAAATTATATAATGTATAATGATTCTAAAGTTAATTACAAATGAATTATTTTTTCCCCATTTTCTTCTTCTTATTCTTGAATGCTGAAAAAAAAAAATCTTAATCTGGCCTTGGTCTCGTCTCAGACTCAACTACAAAAAGTCTTGGTATTGCCTCAGACTCGATGTGTCCTGGTCTTGACTACAGCAGTAGCTACCACATGTGCTCTGCACTAACAGAAGAGCTACTGTGACATGTTGAGAAACGTGTAATGCAGCTTCACATCACACAGTGCAGCGCCCAGAGCTGAGTATGGCACTATGTAATTGCACACCAGTCACCATGCTAAGCCCTGTCCACCATGGACACACAAGGATCAGAACTGGATTTTAGAGCAATGGAAGGTGGTGATATTGTTGTTTTAATTTTTGCATCGTGTAAAATACATTTGGGTATGTATTGTTTACCTGTTTGTCTCGTTGGTGCAGAGTGTGTCTCAAAATCTCTTCATCTCTGATATCTGGATGTTTGTTTCATTTGCAGTTTCTTTTAAACCCTACAAGAGATATCACTTCTTGTTTAATGTGAGGCTCGGAAAAGACACTTGCAAAATGAAGAATGTAAATAACAGCGATCAAACTTACGGAAGGACCCAGGCTTACCTCACTGAAGGAAGTCAGTTGTTTTACATAATACTATACATGACACCCATCATATCAGAATATCATGATCATCCCTGGTTTCTGCACTCACTGTCCATTATATCATACAGGAGCACTTTGTAGTTCTGTAAGTACAGACTGTAGTCCATCTGTTTCTCTTTCATACTTTGTCCCCTTTCACCATGGTCTTCAATGATCAGGACCCCCACAGGAGCACCACAGATCAGGTACTGTTTGGGTGGTGAATCATTCTCAGCACTGCAGTGACTGAGAATGATGGTGGTGGTATGAGTGGATCAGACACAACAGTGCTGCTGGAGTTCTAATCACTGTGTAGACACACCTACCATATTGCTCCAACTTGTAGATGTAAAGTCAGAGCCAGTAGCTCATCTGTTGCTGCAGTTTGTGTTAGTCATCCTCTAATCCTTCATCAGTGCTCACAGGACGCTGCACACAGGATGCCGGTGGCTGGATATTTTTGGTTGGAGGACTTTTGTCAGTCTAACAAAGACACAGATGTTTAAAAACTCCAGCAGCACTGCTGTGTCTGATCCACTCGTACCAGCACAACACACACTAACACGCCACCACCACATCAGTGTCAGTGCAGTGCTGAGAATGATCCACCACCCAAATAGTACCTGATCTGTGGTGGTCCTGTGGGGGTCCTGACCATTAGAGAGCAGGGTAAAAGTGACTAACAAAGTATGTATGGAAACAGATGGACTACAGACTGTAATTGTAGAACTACAACATGCTTCTACAAGGGATGGTCATAATATTCTGATATGATTGTGTATTGCAGCAAAACAACACATGGATTTGTAATATCACTTGCACTACACATGCATTGTAACCACATAGAGAGTTATCCTGAACGTCTTGTCCTTTTCTGTCAGTACCTCTTGCCGCTCCTGGGAACGTGACCGTCTGTAATGTTACCCAAAGTTCCTTTGTGATTAACTGGAGCACAGTGCCTGAGGAGGACCTGCAGGGTTTCCTGCAAGGCTACATCATCCGCTACACTGACAGACTTGACAGCAGCGAAAAAAGTGAGTATATATTCTACTGTGACTTGAAAATCCTATCCATTGTAAATTATATTGTACTTAGGGGAAAATCTGGGGCCTTGGCTATAAACACGAGCATTTTCTGCTTTACGTGACTTGGCAGCATTGGTGTTTGATTTGGTAATGCAAATCTGAGACGAGAGTACATCACAGGAAATCATTTCCTTGCACACAGAACCACATGTACATAAGCCTGGCCACTCCTGGTCAAACACACTGAAACGTAGCTAATCTCTGCAGGTAACAAACCTAATACGAGATATTACAACCCCAAATCAAAAAAGGTGGGATGGTAAAGCATTTACTACTGTGTAATGTTGCCATTCCTTTTCACCACACTTGAGACGCTTTGGCACAGGGGATATTATTTTGTTCCAGTCTCCTGCAAACACGTCTTAAGATGTGCAGCAGTATGAGGGCATGTTTTTATTTCAAAATTCTCCAGTTTCTGTTGGGGACAGGTCAGGACTGCAGGCAGGCCAGTCCAGTACCCTATTCTTCTGCAGCCATGCCTTTGTAATGCATGCAGCTTGTGGTTTTGCATCGTCTTGTTGAAAAATGCACGGACGTCCCTGAAAAAAATGTCATCTTGAAGATCTTGCTTCAAGATCTCAATTAGGGCTGCAGCAACGAATTGATAAAATCGATAATAATCGATTTTTAAAAGTGTCGACAACGAATTTCATTATAGATTTGTTGTGTCGCATGATTTATATATCCCTCCCCTTGTCATATCCACTTACATTACTTGCGGCACTTCGTCAACGCGGGAAAAAATACGAGCGATTGAACGGAGCGAGGCGGAGCGGGCGCGGAGGCGGAACATTCAAAGTAATTTAGCATTAAGAATAGGGTTGCCAACCGTCCCGTATTGTCCGGGACATCACGATTTATGGGCAATTTTGATCTGTCCCTGAAGGACAGCTCCAGTCCCGTATTCCAATCACAGCCTCATTGGCCAATAACGTGCCAAACTGATACAAACTCGCGGGTGTAGTAGCTCCGTTAGTGACAGACCAGTGTGTGTGTGTGTGTGTGTGTGTGTGCTGTGAGCAGAGCCTTATGCTGTCAGAATGAGCAGTGACCCTGTAAAGAAAAAAAGACTTTGCAACTAAAAAAAAAAAAAAAAAGAGCATCGCAGTAAACCTGGCTTGCGGTTGCGATTCATCTTGCTTTCCGTGATGAAGTCGCTTTACACTGTGATTAATGCTACATTTGGCTCGTCCTGATTTGTGAATTCAGGTGAAATCATTCGGCATTACATTTTAGGGCTTTATTTTCAAAAGCTTCTAACTTCTGAAGGTGACCATTAGATGACTGACACCTGCAGTGAGGTGACCAGGCTGATTCGTGAAACTTTTCACAGTCTTAATTCTGTCTGTACGTGGCTCATATAAACCGTGAGGACGGAAAATGATAATACGCGGAATAATTAAGCCTTTAATTGAACTCGCCATAAAACCGTCCAAGCAGCCATATAACTTCACAAACTGATAATATAGAGAATCAGCACAGGTTAAAGTTACCCTCCATCAGTTCTGAAAACTATCACAGATATAATTGTGTCTCATAGGCAGTTATTTACATACTGTGTGTTATGTGTAGGCATTTGATTTGTGAAAGCTTTCACACATATAACTTTGTCTTAAAAATTGTTGGAATGATATTATTTATTACTTTTGGGCATAATCTGATTTGTTAAAACTTTCACATATATAAATTTGTCTAATAAATATGTATTATGATGTTATTTATTATTTTTAGGCATAATCTGATTTATGAAAGCGTTCACAGATAAAATTTAGTATAAAAAAGCATTTATTTATATAATATTTATGACTTTTAGGCATTTTCAGATTTGTGAAAGCTTTCACAATTCATTTTCTGAAAATGCGTATATATCTCTATATCAGCTGCCGGGGGTAAGCACGCGCATATATATATATACACACACACATACATATACATACATACCTACATACCATACATACATACATACATACCATACATACAATCAGCTGCTGGGGGTAAGCACGCACATGCGAACACACCTGGAGGAAGGTGTCCCTGATTGGGGGTTGAAGAAGTTGGCAACCCTAATTAAGAATGAAATAAATTCTACAAATGAAACATGACCGATGCAGAGAAGAAGGTTCGGCTTAAGTCCTTCACACAACTAAACAACGTGTAACATGCAACACTGAGCGTCTGTTCTCTGCGGCAGGAAATATAGTCTCTAAAAAAAGAGCCAGCTTTAGCCTGGAGCATGTTGACATGCTAACATTTTTGCATTGCAATGCAAAGTTCCTAAAGAAAGAGTGTGAATGAGTTTGTATGTAGTGTTTGCATCAGAGATGCAGTTATTCTTCTTTATTAAGATAAGATAAGATAAGATAAGATAACCTTTTATTATCCCACAGGGGGAAATTATCTTGTTACGAGGCACCAAGAAGGAAGAGAACAGAAAAAATTACAAACAAGTATACACACTAATTATTTCATTTGTTATTTTTAATTTATTAATACATTTCATTAGTATTATTCAATTATCACTTATTTGCTCTGTTATTCAATATTATATTTCTGAATAAGAGAATGGAAAAAAAAAATTTTTTTTTTAAATCCGATTCATCGATTAATCAAAAAAAATAATCGATCGATTTAATCGGTTATTAAAATTAATTGTTAGTTCAAGCAGCCCTAATCTCAATGTACATTTCGCATTAATGCTGCCAATCACAGAAGTGGCAAATAATCTTGGCCCAAGGGCACTTGACCCAACCCCATACCATGGACAGAGTCTGACCTTTTTGGACTTGATGCTGATAACAGTCTGGATGATCTTTGTGGTCTTTGGAGGGGAGGAATATGTAAATCCTTCCAATCGTTCTTATGAGATACAGTGGTGCTTGAAAGTTTGTGAACCCTTTAGAATTTTTTTCTTTTTTTCTAGATTTCTGCATAAATATGAGAACCTAAAACATCATCAGATTTTCACACACAAGTCCTAAAAGTAGATTAAAGAGAACCCAGTTACACAAATGAGACACAAATAATATTAATACTAGCTCATTTATTTATTGAGGAAAATGATTCCAAATATTACATATTAGTGAGTGGCAAAAGTATGATGTGACCTTTGCTTTCAGTATCTGGTGTGTGCCCCCCTGTGGCAGCAATAACTGCAGCTAAAAAAACGTTTCCTGTAGCTGTTGATCAGTCCTGCAACACCGGCTTGGAGATTTTTTAGCCCATTCCTCCGTACAGAACAGCTTCAGCTCCCTGCAATGTTGGTGGGTTTTTCCTCACATTAGCTGCTCACTTCAGGTTTTGGGGGGTCCTTCCACAGCATTTTTCCTTCCATTGGATTAAGGTCAGGACTTTGACTTGGCCATTCCAAAAACATGAACTTTTATTTTTCTGTAACCATTCTTTGTAGAACGGCTTGTGGTGTGCTTGGGTCGCTGTCTTGCTGCAATGACCCAACTCTCTGAGAGGTCAGTTCATGGACAGATTGTCCTGACATTTTCTTTTAGAATTCTCTGATATTCAGACTTCATTGTTCCATCAATGATGGTAAGCCGTCCTGCCCAGATGCAGCCAAAACAGGCCCAAACATGATACTACCACCACTCATGTTTTTCACAGACGGGATAAGGTTCTTTCTTATGGCTGGAATGCAGTGTTTTCCTTTTTCCAAACATAACAATTTTCTGTTAAAACCAAAATGTTCTATTTTGGTCTCATCCGTTCCACAAAACAGTCTTCCAATAGCCTCTGACTTGGTCCACATGATCCTTTAGCAAACTGCAGACGAGCAGCAATGTTTCTTTCTGGAGAGCAGTGGCTTCTTTCCTTGCAACCCTGCCATGCCACACCATTGTTGTTGAGTGTTTTCTTCTGATGGTGGCTCATGAGCATTAACATTAGCCAATGTGAGAGAGAGGCCTTCAGTTTGCTTAGAGGTTACCCTGGGGTCCTTGGTGACCTCACCAACTATTACACGGCCTTGTTCTTGGAGTGATCTTTGTTGGTCGATCACTTCTGGGATGGGTAACAATGGTCTTGAATTTCCTCTATTTGTACACAAATCTGTCTGACTGTGGATTGGTGGAGTCCAAACTCTTTTAGAGATGGTTTTGTAACCTTTTCCAGGCCTGATGAGCATTCATCAACTCTTTCTTACATACCTCCAGAAAATCTCCTTTGTTCGTGCCATGATACACTTCCCAAACATGTTGTGAAGAGCAAACTTGATAGATCCCTGTTCTTTAAATAAAACAGGGGCCCACTCACACCTTGGTTTGGCATTCCCATTGATTTGAAAAACACCTGACTCTAATTTCAATCCTTAAATTTAACTGCTAATCCTAGAGGGTCACATACTTTTGCCCACTCACTAATATGTAATATTGGATCATTTTCCTCAAGAAATAAATGACCAAGTATAATATTTTTGTCTCATTTGTTTTAACTGGGTTCTCTTTATCTACCTTTAGGACTTGTGTGAAAATCAGACGATGTTTTGGGTCATATTTATGCAGAAATATAGAAAATTCTAAACGGTTCACAAACTTTCAAGCACCAGTGTACATTGTTTTTAAACATTTCAATCTTTTTCTTCACACACTGGAGATCCACATAATGATTATAAATCACCTGTTTGATATCACATTATTTCGTTTTTTACCTCATTAATAGCCCTAAATTGTCTCTGCACCAACTTTTTTTGGAATGTGTTGCAACGTATTTTATTTTGACCAGAACGTATTTGAAAAGTTGACCAATAAAAAGAATAAATAAACACGAAATAACTCAGGTGGGGTTGATGTTGTTTCATTTGGGGTTGTACTGTTGAAAATACTTTATACCACTATTTTAAGTAAGATAAATAGTTTCAAAAGGTAAATGTTTTTCTCATAAATATTAGGCCTGTAGTGTGCTAGAACGTGTTGGACCTCTAAAGCATGCAGTGACTGTTTGCTCGTGATGCTCATGATGGTCAGCAATGGCCTGATGTCCAGTTTCCTTCTGTTATGTCAGAGATCACAGTGGGCCCTGGGGTGAACAGCTATGAGCTGCGGAATCTGAAAAGCAGATGCATCTACTATGTGCAGTTGTCTGCATACACAGTTGCTGGGGAGGGAAGATGTAGTGATGTCATGAGCTTTGAGACACAAAGTAAGTTCTTTCACTTCATATCTTCCTGTTTAGTGGTCTATCACAGGATATCTGTCTGTCACTTGTTTATACACAGATTCCGGGAGTAAGAGCCACTGCCATTCACCGATTACACTGGGTATGTTAGGGATCAGCAGAAACATCATGTGTTTGATTTGATGCCTTAGAATTGAGGCACAGCAGATAATCAAATCATTAAAAATACAGAGATAAATATTTTGGGAGTACTGGTACTCGTATGAACTGCTGTTGAAGTTTGCACATGAAACATTGTACTTTTTCAAATACGTCTGTAGTAAATTTACAAAAAACAAAAACTATAAATATTAACAGATAAATAAAATAATTCAAAAAATAATGCAAAAAATATGCATATCGGCAGTATTTACTTTATATAAGTGACTGTGTGACAAATAAATATATATTTACACACACACACACACACACACACACACACACCCACACACACACACACACACACAGTGGGGCAAAAAAGTATTTAGTCAGCCACTGACTGTGCAAGTTCTCCTACTTAGAAAGATGAGAGAGGTCTGTAATTTTCATCATAGCTACACTTCATCTATGAGAGACAAAATGAAAATAAAATCCAGGAAATCACATTGTAGGATTTTTAAAGAATTTAATTGTATATCATGGAGGCAAATAAGTATTTGGTCACCCACAAACAAGCAAGACCTCTGGCTCTCAGACCTGTAACTACTTTTTTAAGAAGCTCTTCTGTCCTCCACTCATTACCTGTATTAATGGCACCTGTTTGACATCGTTATCTGTATAAAAGACACCTGTCCACAGCCTAAAACAGTCAACCATGGCCAAGACCAAAGAGCTATCGAAGGACACCAGGAAAAAAATTGTAGACCTGCACCAGGCTGGGAAGAGTGAATCTACAACGGCAAGCAGGTTGGTTGTGAATAAATCAAGATGTGGGGCAAAGCAATTGTAACAGCAATTTGTACAGACCACTGATAAATCACCACTGATAATAATTGTACAAGACCCACTGATAATCTCCCTGGATTTGGGGCTCCACGCAAGATCTCATCCTGTGGGGTCAAAATGATCATGAGGAACGGTGAGCAAAAATCCCAGAACTACACGGAATGGGACCTGATGAATGACCTGCAGAGAGCTGGGGACCAAAGTAACAAAGGCTACCATCAGTAAACACACTACGCGCGCGAGACTCAGATCCCCTGCAGTGCCAGGCGTGGCCCCCTGCTTAAGTAGCCAGTACATGTACAAGGCCCGTCTGAAGTTGACAGAGAGCATATGGATGATCCAGAAGAGGGATTGGGAGAATTATCATGTTGGTCAGATGATGAAAACCAAAATAGAATGAACTTTTTGGTAAAAACTCAACTCATCGTGTGTTTGGAGGAAGAAGAATGTTGAGCTGCATCCAAGAACATAATATATCCACGTGATCAATGAGATTTTAAGCCAAAACCTCCTTCCTCCAGTGAGAGGCATTGAAGATGGAACGTGGGCTGGGTCTTCCAGCATGACAATGATCCCAACAAACAATACCCGCTTGGGCAACAAGGAGTGGCTCCGTAAAAAGCATTTTCAAGATCCTGGAGTGGCCTAGCAGTCCTCCAGACCTCAGCAGCCCCATAGCAACATTGTGGAGAGAGTTGAAAGTTCGTGTTGCCCATCGACAGCCCCCCAAAACATCACTGCTCTAGAGGAGATCTGCATGGAGGAATTGGCCAAAATACCAGCTACAAGGGTGTGCCAACCTGGTGAAAGACTTCAGACAGGAAACGTTTGACCTCTGTCCATTGCCAACAAAGGTTATGTTACAAAGTACTGAGTTGAACTTTTGTTATTGACCAAATTACTTATTTTCTACTATAATTTACAATTAAATTATTGATATATATATACAAACAACACACACAATACATATACAATACACATACAATGAATATATATATATATATATATATATATAGAATATATATATATATATATATATATATATATCTCGATACTCTAATACACACAAAACAAACACATACACACACACACACACACAATACCCACTCCTCAAAAAAATAAAGGGAACACAAACAACACAATATAACCCCAAGTAAATCCAAAACTTGTGTGAATCAAATCAAACTGTCCACTTAGGAAGCAACACTGATTGACAATCAATGTCACATGCTGTTGTACAAATGGAATAGACAACAGGTGGAAATTATTGCCAATTAGCAAGACACACTCAATAAAGGAGTGGTTCTGCAGGTGGGGACCACAGACCACTTCTCAGTACCTATGCTTTCTGGCTGATGTTTTGGTCACTTTTGAATGTTGGTGGTGCTTTCACACTCGTGGTAGCATGACACGGACTCTACAACCCACACAAGTGGCTCAGGTAGTGCAGCTCATTCATGATGGCACATCAATGCGAGCTGTGGCAAGAAGGTTTGCTGTGTCTGTCAGCGTAGTGTCCAGAGGCTGGAGGCGCTACCAGGAGACAGGCCAGTACACCAGGAGACGTGGAGGAGGCCGTAGGAGGGCAACAACCCAGCAGCAGGACCGCTACCTCCACCTTTGTGCAAGGAGGAACAGGAAGAGCACTGCCCGAGCCCTGCAAAATGATCTTCAGCAGGCCACAAATTTGCATGTGTCTGCACAAACGATTAAAAACCGACTCCATGAGGATGGTATGAGGGCTCGACGTCCACAGATGGGGGTTCTGCTCACAGCCCAACACCGTGCAAGACGATTGGCAAATTCACCACTGGCGCCCTGTGCTCTTCACAGATGAAAGCAGGTTCACACTGAGCACATGTGACAGACGTGACAGAGTCTGGAGATGCCGTGGAGAGCGATCTGCTGCCTGCAACATCCTTCAGCATGACCGGTATGGCAGTGGGTCAGTAATGGTGTGGGGCTGGCATTTCTTTGGAGGGCCGCAGAGCACTCCATGTGCTTGTCAGAGGTAGCCTGACTACCATTAGGTACCGAGATGAGATCCTCAGACCCCTTGTGAGACCATATACTGGTGTGGTTGGCCCTGGGTTCCTCCTAATGTAGAACAATGCTAGACCTCATGTGGCTGGAGTGTGTCAGCAGTTCCTGCAAGATGAAGGCATTGAAGCTATGGACTGGCCCGCCCGTTCCCCAGACCTGAATCTGATTGAGCACATCTGGGACATCATGTCTTGCTTCATCCACCAACGTCACGTTTCACCACAGACTATCCAGGAGTTGGCGGATGCTT
The DNA here is from genome assembly GCA_025084515.1 of Ancistrus triradiatus. NCBI lineage: Eukaryota > Metazoa > Chordata > Actinopteri > Siluriformes > Loricariidae > Ancistrus > Ancistrus triradiatus. Next base: position 959 of record JAJAGP010006329.1, on the reverse strand, counting down.
TAGTCCAGGTCTGGGAGGAGATCCCTCAGGAGACCATCTGCCACCTCATCAGGAGCATGCCCAGGAGTTGTATGGAGGTCATACAGGCACGCGGAGGCCACACACAACACTGAGCCTCATTTTGACTTGTTTTAAGGATCTTACATCAAAGTTGGATCAGCCTGTAGTGTGTTTTTCCACTTTAATTTTGTGTGTGACTCCAAATCCAGGCCTCCATTGGTTAATACATTTGATTTCCATTGATGATTTTTGTGTGATTTTGTTGTGAGAACATTCAACTTTGTACAGAACAAAGTATTCAATGAGAATATTTCATTCATTCAGATCTAAGATGTGCTATTTGAGTGTTCCCTTTATTCTTGTGAGCAGTGTGTGGGTGTGTGTGTGTGTATGTATGTAGGACATGTGTGTGGACAATGAAACTGAAACGCCTGGTATTAGACCACAATACATCATTAGTATGGTGTAGGGCCTCCTTTTGCGGCCAATACAGCGTCAATTCATCTTGGAAATGACATATAAGTCCTGCACAGTGGTCAGAGGGATTTTAAGCCATTCTTCTTGCAGGATAGTGGCCAGGTCACTACGTGATGCTGGTGGAGGAAAATGTTTCCTGACTCGCTTCTCTAAAACACCCCAAAGTGGCTCAATAATATTTAGATCTGGTGACTGTGCAGACCATGGGAGATGTTCAACTTCACTTTCATGTTCATCAAACCAATCTTTCACCAGTCTTGCTGTGTGTATTGGTGCATTGTCATCCTGATACACGGCACCGCCTTCAGGATACAATGTGTGAACTATTGGATGCACATGGTCCTCCAGAATGGCTTGGTAGTCCTTGGCAGTGAATGTGCAATTAATGAAGATTGGCCACCAGACTAGTCCAATTTAGCCATGAAACCTCCCACACTAAAATGACAGGTGTTTCAGTTTCATTGTCCAACCCCTGTATATAC
>JAJAGP010006328.1:0-22790 GCA_025084515.1 Ancistrus triradiatus | reverse complement strand
CTGTACGGAGGAATGGGCTAAAATTCCTCCAAGCCGGTGTGCAGGTCTGATCAACAGCTACAGGAAACGTTTAGCTGCAGTTATTGCTGCACAGGGGGTCACACCAGATACTGAAAGCAAAGGGTCACATACTTTTGCCACTCACTAATATGTAATATTGGATCATTTCCCTCAATAAATAAATGACAAAGTATAATATTTTTGTCTCATTTGTTTAACTGTGTTCTCTTTATCTACTTTTAGGACTTGGGTGAAAATCTGATGATGTTTTAGGTCATATTTATGCAGAAATATAGAACATTCTAAAGGGTTCGCAAACTTTCAAGCACCACTGTATTATGTGCTGTCTGTTTCTCGCTCGGGGAATTTCATCTTTGCATATTTACTTTTATTGTATTGTTTCACAGTTGTTGCTCAGTAATATTGTGGTGTTGTAGTTGTTGGTCAGTTGTTTTGTGTCGTCTTTATTACTTGGATATGTTGCGTCAAAATCAGTCAGATTTATTTCTATAGCACTTTTTACAATGGAGCTTTGTCCTAAAGCATCTTCACAGTTTTCCGTTATGTTCTAATATCTAAGTCCAATCCCAAAGTGAGCAAGCCAAGAGCGAAAGTGGAAAGGAAAATCTCCCTAAACATTAAAAGGAAGAAACCTTGTTAGGACCAAGACTCAAAAACAAACCCGACCTACTTACAACCTAGATGTTATATGTAAGAAGTAAAATAAGTTACTAGTCTAATAAGTTTATAGTAATATTTTAAATAAACAGATGCTAAATAAATATTAAGAGGACATTTTAGAAAATAATAATTAATAATAACAAGGGTGAAAATATACTTAACAATATTGAATCTTAAAATAATGAATCGATCTTTGGTCTCTGTGGAGGTGGACAAAGATGTTAGTGCTTTAAAATAAAACTTTAAGATAATGTAACAACAAACGTTTTGGCATTCTGTGTAAAATCTGTGCCGTGTGTGTGTGCGTTAGGCTAGAGAGGTGTCTTATCAGTTAGCGGTGGAAAAAGGGGCCTTAAGGAAGATGGATGGTCCTCAGCAGGGTGTATCTGTTGTGCTGTTTCACTCCTGACTGAGTAAGCGGTGTCAGCACAATGGCTGCCATCTACCAGCCCGGGGAAGAGTCCGCTGCTAACATGACCCTCTGTACTCACAGTGCCCAAGGCATGCACTGGGACCAGTCTGGGCATTGGGCTAGCATGTAGTGCCCAGTATTATAAGGTGACAGTCATCAGAGTCCCTGTCCACTGCCCAGAAAAAGTGGGGTTAAAATAAAATGATAATGATAATTAAACTGTTGTTGCACTATGGATACCCAAACTGCATATTACATTGAAAAGAAAATGTTCAATGACCGGTCTACGGGGGTGATTATATTATAGAGTAATTCTGTTTCTAAAGTTTGTGCGCTGCAGATGCATATAGTTTTTACACAGAGGAATGGCTGGTATGACTGATTGAGAGTGAAGTTTGTTCGTTTTGTGATTTACAGGCTTCGCTTCACACTAAAATGCGAACAATTAGTTCTGACCTACAATCTGAGACTCAAGAGTTCTCAAGTAACAACACATTCTATGCACACAAACATATAACATATAGAAATAACTCAATTCTTAGTGAATATTTAGTTTTAGGTCCTTTTTACTTTAGTCTTTGCATATTTGCACTTTAGGTCAAAGTATCGTTGGTAGTGTTATAGACGGTAAACGAAAGCAAGTTGATCTTGTAACCTGATCTGTTTGCTTTGTGCAAGAAGCCCCATCTAGTGACCATTATGTGTCATTAACAGCGTCATGGTCTGCGTTCTTTTGAAACTCTTCTCTAGTAGGAAGTCACCATGTTCAATTGACCGGCACTCAGCACTTCTAGTGCTAAGCTAGGGGATGGAGTTGTTCTCGCTTGGACCTCGCTCTACTTTTCGGTGGAAGGTAGCGTCAGTATTAAAGCATATTTTGTGTGGAATTCAAGGCTGTTTTGATTTATTTTGTTGCTTTCTTTTCTGTTGTATAAAAGCAATAGAACCCTCGAGGTCATGTGTTATCGTGTGTAACATCACGGCTGGATTTGTCTATTGTATCTAGTGATGTTATTCATGATAACACACTCCCTTCATCATCGTATATGGCAGAATGTAAAGTCAAAACCACACCTACTGTACGTCCGTATGTAATGCGATTAATCAAAAGGCTGGGACTGTAAAAAGCATAACCAGTTTAATTGTGATGTTTATAATGCAGAGCTCTGTGTTATGAATATGATCCGGAGAAATGAGTCCCCCTCTGTGAACCGTTACCTGTAATCACAATCTGTAAACCTGACAATTCCTGTGATGAATTAAAGCACGACTGACGGCCGACTCATCCTCTTCAGAAAGCGATGTTCTTTTCAACAAGCTGCTTCATGTTCTGAGTCATTAAGCAATAGATCTCGCAGGACGCTCCGGCAGGAGTTACGGGCGTCTGGCCACTGATCGATTTCACCGCTTGGCTCTGTCTAGACAATTTGAGTGAAAACTGGCCAACATCCACTTTGTGGCCTAGTTTTGGCCGACTTTGATTAGGAGTTAATGGATCTGAATGACTGTTCACCCGTGCGGCCATTGCTCGGCTCAAAGCCGGTCCAGGATTTACTGGATCGAATTGTAGCACAGTTAAAAACGTTTAACTAAAATGGATGCACATTGCAAGTATTATGATTTATGTTCAGCTTCTGTCTTGGGTATCAGGTGATATCATATTTCAGATGGTATGATGCTGGCATGGACATTTAGCTGCTGGATCCAGTTGCCAGCTTTAATAACAAATAATTCAAAAACTTTATTCATTTGCATTCGATGATGACATGATAGGAATGAAATCCAATTAACAAATCAAATAATAAGAAAATCACTCGCTCACCCACCTTCCATTCCTGCTTAATCCTGTTCAGGCTGCCTTTGCCAACCCACGTCTAACCTCTTCTCATTAACTGGAACACCTGCCAGCTTGCCAACATCCAGCTCAGACAGATGAGCAAGCGAATGCCAACCAGCTCAGAGATTTACCCTATTTTTCACCCAGTATAAACTCTGAGTGACTCTGAAGAGCTGTGACATGAAGGGTGGTGGCTCTGGAGGGAGTAGAACATGGTGATGATGGAAAAAAATGTGGCAAAAAGTATGTAGACACCTTTTTCTTATGTTATAAGATTTATATAATAAGGGGAGTTTGATCAACTTTGCCATTCCCTCCTAAAACAAAGGCTATAAAGAAACGGTTTGCCAACATCTATGGAGAACTTGACTGGCTTTCACCAGAGTCCTGACTTTACAGATTTAGAAGACTGGACGCCAAACAATACGTCTCATCTACAGTGTATAATGGGCACAGTATAAGGCCATTTAAAAAGGTTAAATAAAGGTTTCTTGGTGCAGTTCCTCTGTAATATCTGCACAGATAATTGAGCTGTCTGTGGGGAATAAGGTGTTGATGCAGATGTAGCAGATGTGAAAGTCATGTAGCTTGGCACTCACAGGATTTAAAGGACAGCTACAAGTGACCTCGTGCTCAGGGTCGCTCAGACACGAGGGCTCGCCAGCCTCACTGGCATAATTTGTTTGTCTTAAGTGGCCCCGTGCCAGACGCTCTGGGAGGGCGACGCCGTGTGACAAATTTAAGATTTCACTGATCGTGTCCATCTGTTTCCCGAGCGCCAGCAGCTTGGATAAAGAAAAAAATCTTTGTGATTCGGGTCTGATAGGAATTCCTAAAGAGCTGCAGTGCCCCGACCCACCAGAGAAATGCATCCGCGCTGTTGCCATGGCGACGGGATATGCAGAACACTGTTGGTGTATTTGTGTTTTATGAAGTCACAAGGTGAGCACGTGAGATTTGTGCGTTCTGCCGTCGGAAATGATTCCGGGTTGAAGGAAAACATGAACGTTTGCGTCTATGAGAACACCTTTGTTTTATTATTCCAAGTGCAGACAAAGTGTGAGTGCGTAAATATATGATGCAATCTGAGACGAGATGCGCAGGCTGGATGACACTGATTTTGTAGTGTTTATCAATAAAATGTCTTTATGCTGCGCACACAGAGCAGAACTGAAAAAATATTCACTTCCATTTGATGGATCATAGATGAAGCCCAAGGGTGATTGAGGAATAAAAATAAGCACATTATACTTTTACTAACTTATAAACATCCAAACAACTGATCTTCATTGGAAACCGTTATAAGATCAAAATGCGTACGTGCATGCCCCTAACGATGCCTGCTGCAGAGCAGATGGATGCAGTGAGTTTAACATAAATAAAACCAAGGTACAAACTGTCAGCTTGTTTTGTTTAAATTATGCCAGACTTGCTCCTGACACACCAAAAGAAAAGCTAAGCTCTGCCACACACAACAAGGATCCAACAAACCCAAATATTGCCGACCCTGCCCCAAAAATGCCACACAGTTTCAAATATTAGAAAACAAGAAATGTGGTTTTAAGATCGGTAAAAAACAAGAGTCTATTAAAGCAGGGTGGACGATGCCAGGGCAGGAAACCCACCAGGATTGTGGGTCTCAAATGGCTTGGGACTGGATGAGGGAACAGAGGGTCTGTCTATCTGTAGGGGCACAGTTGCCACATGCGACAATGGCATAGGAACTGCAGTGATGCCAGGCGTAGCTTTAGGAACTGCAGAACCCTCATGAACTGCAGTGCTAGCAAAAACAGAGAAATGTTCTCCCCTGCATGGTGGTGTGTTTGAGGACGTGCTTGAATATAATGATGATAATTAACGACTGAACGAAGGAAACGCTGAGAAAAGAAAAGCAGGGATGGAGTTGTTTGGGGTTGTCTTGGGTTGTTGTTTGAGCTTTTTTGTCCGTACCCATCCAACCAAAGCCTTCACCACGTTCCCCTTTGACGGGCTTATTTTTATCTCCTCATTTCTCATCTAAACCGATTTGCTAACGACCCTGCAGTCATTCCGTGCCTTGTTCCTTCTGTACGGTCCCGTTTCTAATGGGTGAGCCAGGGACATGGATCAATCTCTGCAGGCTGTAATTTACTGACTATAATCCTTACTGGAGACATTAATCTACCTTCATAATTGGTCTGAGCTCTGTGTGCTGTAAAAACAGTGATCAATATTTATGGGGGTTGTATTTCTCTGGCCGTTGCTGCTTAGCAAGATGAGAGGGTTTGCAGCCATCCAAAATCCTACACCTACAATCATGGTGTCAGTAGGCTATTCATATGGAAATAGTCAAGACAGATCTATTTATATAGTGCTTTTTACAATGGAGCATTGTCTCAAAGCAACTTTACAATTTTAGATTATCTCCCAATATCTACATCCAATCCCAAAGCCTAGGGCGACGGTGGCAAGGAAAAACTCCCCAAGTGTTATGATGAAGACACCTTGGGAGGACCAAGACTCAAAAAGGGACCCAACCTAGTTGGGCGGTGTAGATGATAAATCTAAGAATGAAACTAATTTATCTAAACTAATCATGGAGTCATAGTTCAAATAAAATGTAAAGTATGCACATCGGCACTAAGTAGTCCGATACACAGTCACTCTAGGATCCTGAGTCTAAGCAGGAAAGTCCTTGGTGCACTTTGTCCCCAGATAACGGGAGAAGCGGAGAGAGTACGCACTCTGGGGCCGGGTATGGTGGGGATGGAGCTGATGACGGAAGGCAGCTGAGTGGGTACCAGCAGCGATGACATCAGTGTGGGCAGGAAACTGGTACCGGAACAAAGTCGGAGAGAAACAGAAAAATTAATTAGATATGGATTAAAGCCACAGTGTCTAAACAATCCTGAGCATGTGTAGCATGAGACCCACCCGGGCCAAGCATTAGCTATAGCAGCATAGCTAGAAAGGGAGAACTGGTAGGAAACACAGCCAAGAGGATCACATGAAGACATGGCAACCACACGGGAGGCAGAAAGACAGAACCCAACGTCTTTGATCACCATTAAGACTCTGTGACTATGAACCCCAGCTCTGCCCTCTATTCTAAGGCAAGGATGCACGAGTCAAGATACACGAGGACCGAAGCCAGTCCCAGACGCCCACCCGACATCCCGGCTAGCGGACAAGGCAGGGCAGGCCAGACGTGGTCCAAACTCCGGCCCCAGTGACCCAAGCCATGCAACCTGGTCTAAAATCTATAAAAATCCGGTAAACGCCTGTTAAATAAAGTAGTCTTTAGCCTGACTTAAACATTTGGAGAACGTTGAGTCTCGAACAAAAGTGGGAGTTTATTCCGTAGTTGGGGGGCCATGTATGAGAAAGCCTTTCCCCCTGCTGTGACTTTCTTAATTCTAGGAAATTGAACGAAGTAGACGAGCTGGATTGTAAAACTCTAAGAGTTAAGAAATAGTCCATCTTTTAGAGCAACTACTCTTTTGGGCTGGATTGGCCATGTTCCCTGCTTCCCTAAGAAGATTACAGACTAAACAGCAGCGATGATTCACAGATTTACCACACTCCTGTCATTAGTTGTAAGAAACTGGGGAGGCTCAGGTGTTTAAGGTACTAAAGACCAAAAAGTCCCTGCCACTGTTGGCCCTCAAATGTCCTCTGAAAGTAAATAAAAAAAGTTTCCTTGTCCTCTGCATTCCTCCGTTTTGAATCCGGACTCCTAATAATCTAAAATGTCTCTAACGAGCTCACCCAAGATGTTTCTCCAATAATATTTTGTGTACCAAAAGCGCTTCCGATGCAGTCTTGGTCCATTGTTTTGTAAATTAGGATCATCATCCGTCGTTACGGTTCATTTCAAGTTTCGTCGTTTAAGTTGTTATTCTTCTCAAAATGTGGAGACTACTGCCATGGCATGTGACCTTCAGATCCATTTAGAAAATCACTCCGTCATTAAGGAACTGTCTCCAAAGCTTTCACATGGAGCGGAACAAACAAAAAAACTGAGAAAAAAAAAAGAAGAAGCTTAAATTGGAACGCAAAAAAGGAAATGGGCTGCATCCATAATCTAATATCTGAAAATGACTTTGCAGTGCAAATTACATCCATCACTTTTGACATGAATGCTGAAATCTCCTCTAATTGGACCCATTTATTTTACACTGAATCGCTGAGCTATTATTTGTAAATGGAACAGCGGCGGTATGTTCATTTTGGGGCGTAAAGCTTGTCCGGAGAATTTACTGAATGAATGGATTTAATTACACACACACACACACACTCTCACACACACACACACACACACACACACACGTACGTACGTACGTTTGAATGGGGGTATTGTGTAGCTGTCAAGGACGAGAGTCGATTGAGTTTTTTGTTTTATTACTGATTTTTTTTTTTTTCCTGAAATATGGGTTATGTGGCCATTTTCTTGATTCAACTCACTTATGAGAAGCTATTTGTTCAAAGTCATTCTGGTGAACTGAGTGTGGCCTAAGTGGAAGCTTTTAATAGCGCAAATTTAAACTGGATTAAACTATTCTGAGTATGTCTATATCTATCGATCTTAATAATATATATATCTATACTACATACACAGTGGGGCAAAAAGTATTAGAAGCACTGATTGTGCAAGTTCTCCTACCTTAGAAAGAGAGGTCACGATAATTTTCAATTCCACAAATGTACACTTCAACTATGGAGGACAAAATGAGAAAAAAAACCAGGAAATAACATGTAGGGTTTTTTAAGATTTTAATTGTAATCATGGTGGAAAATAAGTATTTGGTCCCCCACAAAACAAGCAAGATTTCTGGCTGTCACAGTCTGTAACTTCTTCTTTAAGAAGCTCTTCTGTTCCTCCACTCGTTACCTGTATATGGCACTGTTTGCCCTCATTAATTTGTATTATAAAGACACCTGTCCACAGCCTTCAACAGTCAGACTCTAAACTCAACCATGGCCAGACCAAGAGCGTCAAGGACACAGAAGAAAATTGAGACCTTTGCAGCAGGCTGGGAAGAGGATCTACATAGGCCAAGCAGGTGGTGTGAATAAATCAACTTGGGAGCAATTGTAGAAAAATGGAAGCAGGATAAGGCCCATTGATAAATCTCCCTTCGAATCTGGGCTCCACGCAAGATCTCGGCACATGGGTCAAATTGATCATGAGAACGGTGAGCAGAAATCCCAGAACTACACGGAGAGACCTGATGAATGACCTGCACGAGAGCTGGGACCAAAGTAACAAAGGGATACCATCAGTAGTAACACACTACACCGAGAGGGACTTAGATCCTGCAGTGACAGGCGTGCCCCCTGCTAAGCAGAATACATGTCCAGGCCGTTGACGTTTGCATTGGGAGAATATCCTGAGCAGATGAAACCCAAAATAGAACTTTTAGGTTTAAAACTAAACTCGCTGTTGTTTGGGGGGAAGAAGAATTCTGAGTTGCGCATACCTATGTGAAGCAGGGGGTGGAACATCATGCTTTGGGGCTGTGTTTTCTGCAAAGGACAGGGGCGGACTGATACGTGTAATAGGAAGAATGAACGGGGGCCATGATCATGAGCTTTTAAGCCAAAAAACCTCCTTCCAGCGTGAGAGCATTTTAGGGTTGGAGTGGCACCTAGCCAGTCTCCAGACTTAAACCCCCATAGAAAATTTGTGGAGGGAGTTTGAAAGTCATGTTGCCCCAAAACTTCACTGTTCTAGAGGAGATCTGCATGGAGGAATGGGCCAAAGTACCAGCTACAGTGTGTGCCAACCTGGTGAAGACTTACAGGAAACGTTTGACATCCGTCATTGCCAGCAAAGGTTATTTTACAAAGTATTGAGTTGAACCAAATTTATTGACCAAATACTTATTTTCCACCATAATTTACAATTAAATTCTTTAAAAATCCTACAATGTGATTTCCTGGATTTTTTTTCTCATTTTGTCTCTCATAGCTGAAGTGTAGCTATGATGAAAATTACAGACCTCTCTCATCTTTCTAAGTCGGAGAACTTACACAATCAGTGACTGACTAAATACTTTTTTGCCCCTGTGTGTGTGTGTGTGTGTGTGTGTGTGTGTGTGTGTGTGTGTGTGTATATGTATATATATACACACATATAGGCATGATATAAATTCAGTTTAGCCTCAATACACGTTTTGTATTTACAACAAAGCACTGCAGTGTTTACTTTGGTCTTCATGGTTCAGGCATATTGAGTCCTGCTATCTTTGCATTTCTGTTTGGGCTACAAAACATGGAAAATGTTCAGGGCTTCATTCACGTTCTACAGTTTTTGGAACCACCCATCGTCTCAGTGAACTTAACATGCGGAGCCAGAAGAGATTATCTGAGTCTTATCCCAGGAGGGGATCTATGGAAATTTCGTCATCTCTGTACCATGCCTTATGGTTTTCAAAGTACTAGATCAGTCTCAGGAGACTTGGTGAGGAAAGTGGTGGCTCATCTGTAGACAAACATGCTCTGGTATGCACGTGCTGTAGCAGGGCTCGATCGAAACCCTGGCTTACAGAGAGCATAAAGAAGAGGCAGCTACTCAGCATCAAATCCAGATCTACAGCAATGGAAGGTCGAAGCAATAAGTTTAAATCAACAGAGAAAAAACACTGATGAATAGTTATTAGAGATCATTTTCTGGGCAAACAGGAGACTGTGTGTATCACTGAAAATCCGGAATTTGGGAAACACGAATCCTGAGGAACTGAAAAACGGAGACTTCCAATGTTAGGTACAGAGATTTTGGATCACTGGCTTTAACAGACTGGGAACACTGGTTTCCAACACTGAGGCTGGAAAACTCTCTCTAGATTCTATAGAAGCTTTTTCATATGGCTCAGTAGTAAACACCAAAACAGAAGTTTCAGAACCCGGGTCCGAACCCCAGGCTGAGCTAATAAAACGAGAAGTTAGGTGGTGCACCTTACGACCCCTGGCAAAAATGATGCACACTTGAGAAGAGGGTGCTCACTCAGCTTTCTTACTTCATAGCAAATAAACAAAATAGAGACTGATAATGAGGAAGTATTCGATTTTGTGTTGTTTGTGCATCTCTAGTCTTAAAATTCAGGGCACAACAACATCCTTGTGATTTAAGGGCATTACTAAAAGGACTTCAGGTTTGTTGAAATCGGATTATTTAAGTTACAAGTTGCACTTCTTTTTATAGTTTTAAATAAGGACACTGAACCTCTCCTGTTGTTTTTATTGAACAAAATTTTGTGAAAAAATAAATGGATTTTATAGGGCTCTATTCGTTGTGACAGTGATACCACACTATTTTTTAAATAACAGTCTGACGTTATGATGCATACCTCAATCATTCAGATATTTTAATTAAAGGCACATTTTTCTGTGTCATGTAGAGAAATAAAATAAATGATGGAATAATTCCGCAATTTGCATTCCTAAATTAAATACCGGCACAAGTCTAAAATTGCAAACGAGTGTGTGGTTATAAAGCAGCACTTACAGATTGTAACGAGCTTTCGGTTTTTGCTAATTGAACGAAAACACGGCCCCCATGGAGGATCTGACATTGTCTAAGGTCATGCCGGACCTCTCACAATCAGACTAATTATTGTAACTGGGAAGCCGTCCTGTGGCAAATCCAAACGGACGTGTAGAAAGCGAGACGTCAGTATCTTCCTGTTTGACAGGGTGTGATGGAAACTTATGGAATGGTCACATGATTCTAAAGACACTGAGTAGACATGACGCTGAGACTTTGTTGTAAATGCTTTAGATGACTAATTGGAAGGTTGTGAGATTAAACCCCAGCTCTTCTAAGCTGACAGTGTAAAACCTTAATTTTTTGTTGATGGTACTCCACAGCTGTACTGGTATGGCAGGCATGAGGTTTGAGTGTGTAACACCATCCATTATCTGTGGGGATTCATTAGTATGCTAAACGATTGTCCCCTAGTTTGCAGTTTTCCACCTCAGGGTCACTTTGTGATCACTACATGTCCATCCCCAGGTCCAGGCATCATGTCCGAACCTGTATGTCAGTGTTATTTAATTGCATTATATTAAGATGTGACATTTCTGCCAAAGTGGCTGTATAAATATTTAAAGGATGTGGACATCTAATAATGCTGAATTATTGGAAGTAGGCTACGGAGGGGGGATCTGAGATCTGAACAAAAATCTGTGAATCTTGGCATTAATATTCCTGGGCCTTCTCAGTCCTACAGCCATAAATGTAACGATCTGTCGGAGTTTTTGAACTCCCCTCACATGCAGCGTATCAGAAAACCTGTCGGTTCGACATCAATTCCAAGAATGGATTTTAATTTCGGCACTCGGCCTAGAGAATCCATTGGTGTTGCGGCACACACGTCAGGCAAGAAGCGCCGGTCTGCTCTGCGCTGACTGAAGGTGGCTGTTTGGAATTACTTTCCACTGACAGTATTGTAAAGCCCCTGTGTACTCTGGCGACATCATTTCTCCTCTAAATCAATAGAAGCTGGCTCTGTTCTCGCTGCCTGGTGCGACTCCAGGAGAGAGGCCCCAGTCGGCTTCTCTCTGTGTAATGAGAAGTATGTGTGCTTAATTGGTTGGATTTGCTAACAATTATAGCCAAGAACAACACGATACAGGCTAGAGAATACTCTGGTGTTGTCCTGCTGTGCTGTGTCTTAATCACTGTCGTTTTCTTTTAAGCTGCAATTGATGAAGATTAATTGGTGGATTCGTGGAGGAACGTGGGACGCTCCATCCGAATATGAGCAGTGATATTATATCGGAGTAAAAGCATTTCATTATATTCGTTAGATGGTAGATCCATCACTATGGGGACTAATGAATAAGGAATCTGCTACTTTTAGAAATGTGAATGATAGCTTTGTAAACATACTGTAAATATATATTATGAAGCAAACGTTTATGGACACCCAACAATCCCCTAACTGCAGGTTGGTCCTTTTGCGCTTTCTAAGGGCTTTTAGATAACTTTGCAGCAAGGTTTCACTTCCATTGAGGAAAGTTTTACAGGTCTGGATTCTAGCCTTTGGCATTTTATGGCAATTTTAATCTTTATTTAAGTATTCTTTATGGAGGATCATTGTAACACACATGTTTTGATGAGACGCGATAAGAGGAACAGATAAAATATAGAAAGGAGCTAATATGAGGACTACCATGAATGTAAACCATTCTGTATGAGATCTGCCGTATAGCACATTTAGCTGGAAACTGGAAATCAAGAGTCAATGTATTAATGTGAAATTTATAAACAATAAGTACATTTCCATAAGGACGTACATATTTAACACCCAAGACACAATGGTATTCATTTGCATTTACATTTACAGCATTAGCAGACGCCCTTATCCAGAGCGACTTACAACTGGTACAGTCTTACAATCCAAGCAATTGTGGGTTAAGGGTCTCGCTCAAGGACCCAACAGTGGCAGCTTGGCAGAGGTGGGATTTGAACCCTGGACCTTCTGGGCAAAATATAGTCCATAGTCCAGTACCTTACCTGCTAGGCTGCCACAGTCCCATTTTGTTATTTTTAAGCCTTCCTAAACGAATAATCCTGCAATTAAATTTTATACCTATGCATGTACAAACGTTTAAAATAAAAATACATTTGTTATTACAAATTAACTTTTAATAATGAGCAGTAATTTCTTCACTCTGCCTTGACAAGAGGGACATACATTTTTTTTCTAGTCCCATCCTTTACTGAGCAAAATTTCTATTCATGCTAAATCTGAAGGAATAAAGTAAAAAATTTAATGTAAAAAACCCTAAAACCTGGGTTTCTTTGTGTGCGCCTACTAATTTAAAATCGGGCGCTCCAGTGGTGCCTGGTAAAAAGCTTACCCTAGATCCCTGTGTGGTTGAGATACAGCAATGAATTAATAAATGATTCATCGACATGCATGATCATTGATTAATATAAAAATGGGTGTGACCACCTGAGTCTAGAATGAATCTGGAACCCTGTGTTTGGTGATTAAGGTTTGCATTCCAAAGGTGTTGAACGGGGATGAGGTCTGGATTTTGTACAGCAACCTAAACTGCTGCCACAGAAGATTAAGCAGAATTTCACACTTGTCACTTTGAGTTTTGTCCAAAATGGCCAAATAAAACTGCATTAAAGCACCAAAAAAGTCTAATACCAGCTGTTGAAACCCGTGACATCTTTTTTACTGTAGCTTATACCCCTCATTATCGTACCATGGCGAGCCATTCATCACTGCTGAAGAGGAGCGAGGAGATCTTTAAACTGCATAACGACTGTCACCCGGGTGAAGAATGATGGACCTCACGGTGCTGCTACAGGCCGTGATGGAACGGCTCACATCGAGTAAAGTTCGGTGTCCTGGGGTGCGCCAGGGCCAGTGTGGGCATACAGAACCTCAGAAGGTTACAGACGTACAGCTTTGGCATTCGTGACTCACTTCGGCTCGGAGTTTGTTCCGTGACTCACTGGGCACACAGGCTGATAAAGGTGACTGGGGCAGTGAGTCATGTGGTGGATTGTCAGTGTGTTTTGGTCCACCTCTTGAACTAGGCTTAGTCAACCGTGACTCATGTTCAGTAGATTTTTATTAAACTGCTGGAAAAGACCTGGTAAAAGATTGGCAGGGTCTAAACCAGGATTTATATACGGTTATACAGATCAGCTGCTGCGCTGCATAAATGTTAATAAACTGCTAGGATGCATTAGTGGCAGGTAAAAAGTGAAGCTCGGTGTTAATCCGTTAGTGCTTCAGTTTAATCAGCATGTCTCACAAAGCTGGATTTGATTAAATATCTGTCGGCTTGTGCCTCATTTTCACTTTCAATGTTAACTTAAAGAACCAGGCTAGAATTAAATGAAAAATAGTAGGTGTTTTTATGAGGTGCTGCAGAAATGACTACATTACTAAGCATTATCTACCTACCTACCTACCCATGTACAGCTCGGAAAAAATGCTGTCTTAAAGTCATCATCTGCAAATGTCAGGCAGCAACTCCATGGCAGTCTCTGCTGAATTCCAGCACCTGATTCTACTTAATGAGCTCCTGATTAGGTGATTGACCTGAACCAGATCTGATTTACTGAGAAAAAGTACAAGTCACATGAAAGCTGGGATTGAAATATTTGATTTCTAACATCAGTATTGTTTTGTTAAAAAGTGAATATCAACTTGTTTTCTTTGTATTATGAGTTGCATTGAACTAAGGGTGTACTCACACTAGGCACGGTTGCCTGAACCTTCCTGAGTCGGAATGGGGAGGGGGGACAAACGGCTCTGGCCCGCACTCACACTAGCCTCACACAGAAACGCTCCGGCGCGCTTTCGTCATGCTTTCGTCATCACCATGCTCGCTCGCACAGCACACTTCATGGTCGTACATATGATCAGGTAATCACATACGTTCTTAGCTTTCGTTTTGTTGCGCGCTGTGCAGCTGCCTCCGTAAGCACCAGATGCCGAAAAATAGTTAATCATCAGTACAATTATTATAAGGCTTATTAGGGCTGTGAGTCAGCGCCAACAAAGAGAAATAAAAAAGCCATGTATAAGTATGAGCACAGAATGCGATGTGCAGCGCGAGAAGCCGGAAGAGCGCTCACACTAGCCAAGCAAACCGCACTCGGGCACCTAACGCACCCGGGCACGGTTCGAATTGCCTAGTGTGAGTACACCCTGAATCTTCTTATTTGGTTCACCCAGATGACAATGGGTTCCAAATTTGGACCTGGTCCATCTCTAGGTTTGTCCTGTTTTTATTCTATGGACTTATGCTGTGATTATATAATACATATGTAGTTACATGATATAAATGAAATGCAGCTCTTTTTGTTCAGATTGCTAGAGAATCAGTTTAGGCTTGTTTGGGATCTTGATGAAGAGATTCTAAACCTCAGTTATCTCTGAACAATGGAGAAACGACACTGTCCACCAGTCATCACTTTGTATCTGTGTGACGTTTCCATGAGCTGGTGATTTCTGCTGGTATACAAACCGGTAGAGGGCATGAAGTCTTTAGGATGTGCATTATGACCTGGATAAAGGTCAGGAGCATGATGTTTAAAACTTTTACTGAAGTCACAGGCTTTTGTTAGAAAGTCCTTTCTCTTTTACATGTTTTGAACAATCTCGCAAGTGCAGTGAACCAAAAACCTGAGTTTTCTCTCCTTTGTTTGGTTGCCAGAGGATGCTGTTACACAACTGGATGGAGCTGATGATTTTCCAGAGCGATTCATACTGCATAAAATAATAAATACAGATATCATAAATAGGTTAGCATACGCAGAGCAGACCAGCCAATGAGACGCAGGACCTTTTATTTGTATGACGTAATGCTGATTGATATGGAGAAGCCGTAAACACAAGCAGCTCGAATTCATAAATACATAAAGGTCATAAATAGCAGAACTTTACCGTCTCTCTGCTTCCATTTATTTCACTCTGTCCTCTGAAAAAAGAAAAAGAAAAAAAAGCTGTAGTTTCCATGACAACTAAACCCGAGTGAGCAACTGCTTTATTGAAAAAGCTGTGCGGTTCCACATTCCTTCAGGATTTTCATCCTTTTTATTTGGCTTTAAGGGCAGATTTCGATAGAACCCGTTGCTCATGTTCATTATTCCTTCCAAGATTTGGGTGAGTTAGTTTATTTTTGCAGTCTGATGTTCCTTCCTGAAAGTGTCGGTGTCCCGAGGGCCTCGGTGCCGTAACGCAGCCTGCACATGTTCGAAGGTGTTGTGAGGTTTAAGAGCGTTTATGTAACAGATTGGAGTATAAGCTCATTACGGCTCATTGAATGCCAGGCTCTTTTTGGAACCGCGCTGCGCTTGTCTTCATGGTTCCGGTGACTGTCACGTCTCATAAGATGCACTCCAGCTCAGGATAATACAGCATGCTTCCTACTCCCACACTGTAGTTTAAAAGCAGATTTCCATGTATTTTATTCTTATTTATAGGCCTATGTAAGTCCTCCATCTAAGTGCAGGTTCTACAAAATAACCCCTTGTAGGAGCGTGTACAGGTAAACAATGCTGAACATGCTGCACTGAGAGCTGAACATTGATCAGTGCATTATCCTGATGTTTGTTTGTTTTGCAGAGAAATCAAAGATATGAAATATAAAAACAACAACCAAAAGAAAAAACAAACACAAGTTCAACAACTGTGCTTTAGTTTTCCTGAAACACCTGCATTCTGAGAGTGAGTGTATCTGCTTAAAAACAAACCAAACATTAATTTGTTTTCATACCTGCTTAATGCATTTCAGGGTCTAACCAGTAGCACAGGGTGCAAAACCAACCCTGGAATGGAGAAAATGGAGAATAAACAAAAAAGTTACAGAAAAATTGATATTAATAGAAAAAACAGGTAAGAATTATTTTATTTCCGAAATAATATTTATATATAAAATGATTTTAATCTCACCATAATATTTAATATAAAACTCCCCTGTGTAATATTTTTATATAATTATTTTACATAAAAGAATTTTAACTCGCATGTCATAGTTTATATAAAAAAAAGTTTTTAACTCTAATATTTTAACTCCCATCTAATAGTTTTAATATGAAACTGATTTCAGCTCCCTTTTAATATTTTTTTAAAAATTATTCCAGTTCCTAATTAATATATTTGTCTTTGTGATGTTTCTTGCTCAAACTAAAATAAATACACTAGTTAATTCAAATGATTAAAAACAAAACAACAATACATAAGTTGCTGGTTTAATCTGTTTTGCCTAATTACTGGGTCGGTAAATGAAAAATTTACAAATAAATGATTAAAAGTAGCTCCGGATGCTCGGCGGTGAGAGAAGCTGCTGAAAGCATCAGGTCCTGCTTACACGAAGGTCAGACGGCCTGTCATGGATCCCTGAGAGGAACTGTACGTTATATTTTGGGAGAAGCTGTAAGATGGCTAATCCATACATTCATGTCCAGACCTTAAGACCCGACATCAGTTCCGCAATCAGCCCAACATCTCTGGCTTCTGAGACTGGAGGCTAGAAACATAAGTCCAATCAAAGAAAAGATGGCAGATGTCAATGAGTAAGACATGATGGAGCTGAGCTCAGGAAACCGATCGCAAATTGATTCAGACAGGAATTAAATGCCACCGAACTGTGGTACAGCGAGTAGCGGATCAGATCTTTGGTTTTGTAACTCTCACCCTCGTCCTGCTCTGGGGGGATATGTCAGACTGAGACCTGTCAGACTGAGAATCTATATTTTGCTCAGAAAAGATATTGGACAAGCGGTGAGCTGACAAAACCTCAGTCACAGAGTGGCGGGGCCGAGTCTGAACCCTGTCATTACATTTTATAAGAAACTAAAATTAAACAGCTAGGATTTGGAACCATATGCTGATTAGGCTAACTGTTCATGAACATCAGTGTCATTTTGTGCAGTCATCTAGATCATGTGTATGAAAGTGATCAGTGTTTATGGGCTTAAAGTTTAGTTAAAAAATACTTACTAATTAGATTGTTAACGTAAAATATATAACTAATAAATTACTCATATTATTAATTGTTTTAAAATGTATTAAGATAAATATATATATATATATATATAAACTGTATATAAATATGTAATAATAAAGTGGAAAAATTTATCCCTTATTGATACTGTATCATTTAAATCTAAATCTGATTGGTTTATCCCCACTAATGTTGTTCTAAATTTTAATTGAACCTTAAAGAAAAGAAAACGCACTAAAATAAATCAGTAATATTAATTATTGATTTAATAATATCAATAAAGTGAGTTGTAAGCCCCTCTGTATGCAGCCTCAACGTGATCTGTAGCTGTTCAGATGTACTGCATGCAGCAGATGTTGCGTGTGTGTGTGTGTGTGTGTGTGTGTGTGTGTGTGTGTGTGTGTGTGTGTGTGTGTGTGTGTGTGTGTGTGTGTGTTTTACTGGTGCATAGGCAGTGTGTAATAACCATTCTAAAACATTCAGTATCTCCAGCACCGTGGAACGAAGGGGGAAAGCGGTTCATGTACCTCCCACAGAAAGGAAGTGAGCTATGATATCCGACAAAATGCACCATCAGACTAAATCTCTCAGAACCGTAATGAAAGCTAATGACAGAGTCCACTGGCAGGGGTTTGCTTTAATTTCACCATTTATCAAAAACTAATATCAAATCATATTTTTATTCAGGAATCCATTATTGAAAACTCATTTCTTTGTCTATCTGAAAAATCCTCTTAAAATTCAAACTCATCTGTTATTCTCACTCTGTCTGAGCTGCAAAACCCTCTGAACCTTTAAGAACGAGCTAGATTCCTGTTTTAGTATTACTGATCCACTCGAGAGGAGGAAACTTAAGTGCACAATATTACAGTGGGACAAAAAAGTATTTAGTCAAGCCAACTGATGTGCAAGTCTCCTACTGGAAAGATGAGAGGAGGTCTGTAATTTTCATCATAGCTAAAAATGAGAAAAACATCCAGGAACATCCAGGATTTTTAAAGTATTTAATTGTTAATTATGGTTGGAAAATAAGTATTTGGGTCCACCCCACAAACAGCACATTTCTGGCTGTTCCACAGGACCTGTAACAACTTCTTTAAGAAGCTCTTTGTCCTCCATCGTTACCTTGTATTAATGGCACCTGTTGACCTCGATATCTGTATAGAAGACACTGTCCACAGCCTCAACAGTCAGACTCCAATCAACCATGGCAAGCCAAAGAAGCTGTCGAAGGACACAGGAAGAAAATTGCAGACCTGCAGCACCAGGATGGGAGAGTGGAATCTACAATAGGCAAGAGGTTGGTGTGATGTGAAAAATAAATCACTGATGGGAGCAATTGTAAGAAAAATGGAAGACATTTTACAAGAAGAACGTTGACTGATCTTCCTTGGATCTGGGGGCTCACGACAAGATCTCATACCGTGGGTCAAAATGATCATGAGAACGGTGAGCCAAAGGATCCCAGAACTACACGGAGGGACCACTGGATGAATGACCTGCAGAGAGCTGGGACCCAAAGTAACAAAGGTACCATCAAGTAACACACTACGAGCGGAGAGGGACTCAGATCTGCGTGCCCAGGCGTGCCCCCTGATTAAGCCAGTACCATGTCCAGGCCCGTCTTAATTTGCCAGGAGCATAGGATGATCCAGAACGAGGATTGGGCGAGAATTCCTGTCAGAGAAACCAAACTTTTTGGTTTAAAAACTCAACTCGAGTTGTGTTGGAGAAGAAAGGAATGCTGAGTACATCCCAAGAACACCATTACCTATGTGAAGCAGGGGGAGGAACACCCATCATGCTTTGGGGCTGGTTTTTCTGGCAGAGGGAGTAGGAGACGAACCTGGTAAGGGAAGAATGAACGGGGCCACGTATCGTGAGATTTTTTAAGCAAAAACCTTTCTTCCATCAGTGGAGGAGCAATGGAAAGATGGCACGTGGCGGCTCTTCCAGCATGACAATGACCAAAAAAACAACCGCTCACTCAAGGGTCCGGAGGGCCTAGCCAATCTCAGACCTGAAACCCATTGAAAATGTGTTGGAGGGAGTGAAAGTCCGTTTGCCCCCAAAAACATCAACTGCTCTAGAGGAGATCTTGCATGGAGGAATGGGCCAAAGTACCAGCTACAGTGTGTGCCAACCTGGTGAAGACTTACAGGAAATGTTTGACCTCTGTCATTGCCAAAAAAGGTTATGTTACAAAGTATTGAGGTGAACTTTTGTTATTGACCAAATACTTATTTTCCACCATAATTTACAATTAAATTCTTTCAAAATCCTACAATGTGATTTCCTGGATTTTTTTTCACATTTTGTCTCTCATAGTTGAAGTGTAGCTGAAGTGGACCTCTCCGATCTTTCAAAGTAGGAGAATTTGCACAATCAGTGGCTGACTAAATACTTTTTTCCCCCCGCTGTAAACACCATATTGTCAAACGTTTGTGGGCACCCCTTCTGTTGATTGGGCTCTGCTATTTTAGTGTACTCACTTGTATCACATAATATAATATGTATATTTCTCGTTCTCCAGTATTAGTAGAAGGGGTCATACTGATACCCCAGTGACTCTCTATCACACATTTATAGGTTTTAACTTCTAACAAAAAAATCCATAGAGAGCTGGTCTGCCAACTGATTGAGATCCTTGACCTCTGCTCTATCAGACACCCTGAAAATGATAAAATGGAAAGATAAATGAGTCATGGCTTGTCATGTCTCACAGTCATGTTCCAAAATCTAGTGGAAATCCCTCTTAGAAAAACAAAGACTGTTGTAGCAGCAAAGCTGGAGGGCAAACTTCATACTTATACCCACGTTCTAGATGATGTGTTGGGGTGTCCACAAATGTTGGTTCGGGTGTGTGTGTGTGTGTGTGTGTGTGTGTGAGACATGCAGAAGGAGGTGACATTTAATTCTGTTTTGTTTGGGGTAAACAGACACAAACCTGAACCTAATGAACTGCGAAGCATGGTGGAGGCAGCATGGTTTAGTTAACAGAATAACATTGAGTACAATGCTGTAGCTTCACTTTTCTTCCTTTTCTCCTCTTTTATAATGTTATCAAAAACACAAACACTGACGTCTTAGTAAGTAAGAAAAGCACTTCTTTGCTCTGATCTACAGCTGTTCCGTTTCACCCTGCTGGACTCCGTATCTCTTTGTGTCTAATTCTAAGTGACCTGGAGATGATCAGATGATCACAATGACTCCTGTTTCGCTGCATCGTGTGACATTTTACAGCAGTACATTAAAATATGTCTAGACATAATAATAGCTGTGCCGTACTTATTCGATTAGCGCCGGCGAGCTTTCCGGTTCCATTAGCTCACATTTCCATCTGTTTTGTTTTACATTCACTGTGTCATTAAGGTCTGTGCTCTGCTTTTGTCATCTGTGCATCCGTTAAATGTATAAATGTATAACTAATAAATGTATAAATGTTTGTTAGAATGAATTTGTTATAGTCATTAGGTTCGAAAGATCTTTAGTGACATTAGTTCACGTTGATGGTAACGACAGTGTGCACCTGAGCAGCATGGATTCAACCAGTGTGTGTAAAATCTGATGATCACCCATAAAGAGCCATAATCTTCTTTGGACTTTGAGTAGGGGTAGCAAAGCTTTCAGATCATTATCCAGCTGTGGTATGAATCCTTATCAAAGATCCAAACCAGCATGAACACCAGATCTTTCCATTCTTACTGGTCTGACTCACTGTCACTTACCAAAGTTAAGATCTGACCTCTGGTTATATCGTCTCCATATTTTAGATGGATTTTGTTGGGTGTCCACAAACTTTTGGTTCTGTATTGTGTACATAGTCAATAAAAGGTGTTTAAAGTTAATAAATTGAGACTGGAGGTCTGGGTTGGGAGATCTGGGTCATATTGCACGATAAAATGCACACAGAGCCCTGCAGAGATGTATGAAGTTGTAAATGGCAACACAAGCATTTATTTTTATCAATATAGAATAAGAGAAAATGTCTCCAACTGGGCATCCTGCAAAGATTACAACATGAGCACAGTATGGAATGCAAAAGGTGACATTTAATTCTGGAGCTATGTTCATGATCATCTTTGGTCCTAGACATATTGTCTGCAGATCCACTAAAGCACATAAAAATAGAAGATTGATGTTTGTCAGCTTTAGTTAGTTCATGCTTGTTTGCTTCAGATAAATTAAGTTCTTTAAGAAGTTCTTAAAGAAGTGATTAACTTATCGCTAATGATACAGAAAGGTTAAGGCATTATAAAGAGCACTGAACAGAAGCTGATTTATGATGCCGAGTTAAGAACCGATGAAATGGAGCATTTAGAAATGACATTACTCAATAAGAAGCAATAAGCAGCATGTCCATTAATATTTGGTCTGACAGACAACCTCTCTTTTCTTGTATATATCTTATATCCGTTATTTGTTATTCGTTTCTTAGTTTGGATTATTATGTAATTCATGCCTTCTTTGTTTTGGTGAGATTTGGAGTCAAGGGTTTTTTTTTGTTTTTGTTTTTTTTTAAAGAACATAGTTAAATGAATTGTATTTCAAGTACTTTACAAGGTGACAAATAGAGTTTAGTTGCTTATTTATTTATTTTAGTTATTTATTTTTAATTAAAAAGTACAAATATTAGTATAAAATAAAAAATACTTATTTATAATTGTATAAAAAAGTATAAAATTAATCTGAATGTATTTTATTTCAATTTGGTTGGGAAGCAGTAGGAGTAGTTTTTATGTAAGGTTTGTTTATTTTGTATTTTAATTATTTCATATCTCTAAGTTAGCTTTCTTTTTCTTTATTTTAGCTTTTTAGTTTTAGAGCTATATTTATTTATTTAATTTTAGTTTTGAAGTCAACTTCTGTACCGAATATACACTAGATGGAAGATGGGGGCGGACCCAAGAGCATAGTGTGTTTATTTACAGTGAACACGGAGTGGTACAGATAACACAGAGACTAAAGGAAGGCCTAAGAACAAGCCCGATGACAACCGAAGCTAACGGTAGGTGCTAACGCTAACAGTGGGAAAACGGAAAGGCCAATGACACACGTTGAAGCATGGACAAAAAGCTAATACACTAAAGCTAAAGACACAAGCGTAATGAGCAAATGGTAAATACAAACAGACAAGGCACTACAAAAGGAGCTAAACCAACTAACACATGCTAACAGGCTAAACACAAACGAAGTAGCTAAAATGAACAACTAAACAGAATAACATCAAGCAGATGAAACAAGAACACATTGAGACAGAGAGCAGAAAGAACCCCACTAACCAGACTAAAGGCAAAGAAACCAACCAGACAAGGAGCCAAGACAAGCCATGGAGTGAAATGCAAGGCAAGGACGTGCACAGGAAGTGAGGTATTTAAAATGAGACAGAGGGTTAAA
>JAJAGP010006327.1:0-22795 GCA_025084515.1 Ancistrus triradiatus | reverse complement strand
TTCAACATCAACCCTCACTACCTCGACACGGATCCTCACAGCAAGCACATGGGGGTCAGTATGTCTGTATATTTTTCACAGAAGTGTTGCTATGTGGTTGCCAGGATGTTGACAGATGTGAAGGGGTACCAATACTTTTGACTAAACCTCATTTTGATGTCTAAGTCATTATGGCTAAGGGTCATTACCTGTCCAGATATTTATGCCTAAAGAGCCTTTAGCTGTCCCAATATTTATGGCTCTATGGTAACTCCAAGAGTGGTTGCTAGGCTGTTGCTACGTGGTTCCTAAAGTGTTGGTAAGATATTTAAATGTAACAGACATGCAACTGTCCAAATATTTATGGCTATTTTTGTTTTAGCGTTCCAGAAATTTATGTTTAAGGGTTATTTAGTTGTCCAGATATTTATTATAAACATCGACCTTAGCTGTCTAGATATATATGGCTGAAAATCCTGTAGCTGTCCCAATATTTCTGGCTCTGTGGTAATTCTAAGAATGGTTGCTAGGCTGTTGCTATGTGGTTTGGTTCCTAAAGTGTTGGTAAGACAGTTAAAGATCCAGCTGTCCATATATTTATGGATGCTTGACTTTTAGTGTTCCAGAAATGTAAGTTTAAATGTTATTTAGTTGACCAGATACTTATGGTTAAAGGTTATTTAGCTTTCTAGATATACTACATATGGCTAAGAATCATGAGCTGTCCCAATATTTATGGCTCTATGGCAATTCCAAGTGTAGTTGCTAGGCTGTTGCTACAAGGTTCCTAAAGTATTGGTAAGATATTTAAATTTAACAGAGATGCAGCTGTCCATATATATTTGGCTATTTGTCTTTTAGCGTTCCAGAATGTAGGTTTAAGGGTTATTTCATTGTCCAGATATTTATTATAAGCAATGATTTGGCTGTCCCAATATTTATTGCTAAGGATCGCTACCTGTTCAAATATTTATGGCTCTATGGTAATTCCAAGAGTGGTTGCTAGGCTGTTGCTACGTGATATTTAAATGTAAAAGACATGCAGCTGCCCATATATTTATGGGTACTTGTCTTTTAGGGTTCCAGAAATGTATGCTTAAGAGTTATTTAATATCCAGCTATTAATGGTTAAAGGTAATTTAGCTCTCTAGATATACTATATATGGCTAAGGATCATTAGCAATATTTATGGCTCTATGGTAACTCCAAGTGTAGTTGCTAGGCTGTTGCTTCATGGACATTTAAATGTAAAAGATATGCAGCTATCCATATATTTATGGCTAAAGATCATTGTCCCAATATTTATAGCTCGATGGTCATTCCAAGAGTGGTTGCTAGTAGGTCGAAAGGTGTAGGAAAAAACTGTTTAAATTTTGATTGTGGAAAAGAGAAGAATAAGAAGGAGAATAATAATAATAGTAAGAAGAAGTTTATTAAGGGCACGGTAGCTAAATCTCACTTTTGATTGATCTTCTTCGTTTTGCTCCTGCTGTAGGAGACCCGTGAGCAGAGGATCACTCAGTATCACGAGGAACCCAACACTCCCTGTGTCCTGGTGAGATATGAAACACACCTCAGAGATCGAGCAGAGCCTGGAAAACCAAACTGTCTTCCAAATAATTCTGACTCATAACTACTAGAAACCATGGATATATTTATACCCAGACGCCTCATTGGCTGCTTCGGCTCACTGCTGCGACCCGGCAGCGCGTCCGCCATATTGGTCCAGGCAAGAACGGTTTATAAACAAATTCAAGTGGACGGAGGAGCTGCGATTATTCCGCTTAAAATGCTCAGTAACCGAATTACTTCTCAACCGGTTTTAACGAGTCGTTTTGATATTGAAGGCTTTTGTTATACGTGGAGTACACAAACAGTGTTGGCTCCGGTTACTTCGAATGTCGATAGAGGAGTGTGGATCTGCGTCAGGCTGGGAAACGTGGTGGGGAATTCTTCCCTGTCATAAGGAACTCACGTCTTTGTCCAGCGTTGGTTTGGATTATTTTCCTCCGTTTCTACGAGTTTAAACGTCCATTTATAATTGAATGTACACGACTTTAATGTCAGAACTCGGGTCGTTCAATTTGAAATATTGGAAAATAATCTAAATCGTGCATCTTTAAGTTCAGATGATTGACCATCGTTGATAAAAATGTAACGAAATCAACACAAAAATCAAATAGTGAGTCTCAGGCAGTTTGCTTTCTGTTTGTTTATAACAGTGAAATGATGAACTCAGGGGTAATATAGAGTACAGTACAGCATATTATTACCCTATAAATAAAGTAATCTAATAAATAATATAATTCATGAAATAACAGATTAACAATAGTAGATATAGATATGTGATATAATACAGTATATAAACAGTGAACACTAGATTATACAGCTATTATATTACTATTTATATTACATATACTATGTACTATTGCTAATCTATTAATTAATCTATTAGTGTTTTATAATATTATTATTTATTAATCAGACACTTTTTCCAACACAATCTATGTAGAATTATGAGAAGTTGCCTGGACCAATATGGCGACGACGTTGACTCGTGACCCGGCAGCCAATGCGGCGACTAGCTACATTACTGCTGTAAACCTTCCCTAGAGCTTAACGTTCTCCAAGTTGAAGTACATGTATCACGGTATTAAAGCTCAGAAACGTTACGTTAAGTCGTGTCCCCACAGGGCCTGAGAGAAGGCTCATGGCTTCTGGTGGAAGGAAACACAGCCACGTTACTCGGCACCACAAAGGCCAGGCTCTTCCAGAGGTACCACAGAACACCGTCTTATCACCAACAAGCACCAATAATCGCCGATCATAGCCCTGGTTCACCCACCATTATACAGACAGTGTACAACCAGCCCAACACAGACGCTATAATGGCTGATTGGTGTAAACCAGGGAATAAATAAACAATGAAACGTAGTCTTTAAACACTAACGATGTTTATACACTCTGGAATGTATTAATGTCAATACTAATAATCCCATTTATACTGATTACACCACCATTTAACCCCATAATACTGATATCAGTATTGTCATTTAAACACCAATCATCCCAAAGAAAATAAAAAAATTACCTCCATTAACACTGGAATACTGACATTTAAACATGAGTAATCCCAAATAACATCGCTAATCATCTCTGCTAACACTGGAATATTGTTATTTAAACACCAGAATCATCCATATTAACACTGGATTATCATCATAAACACAACTAATTCTCAATAACATCAATAATAATCTCCATTAACACTGGAGTATCATCAATTAAACACCAGCAATCCTCGAGAACACAGAATTATCTCTATTAACCCTGGAATATCATCATTTAAACACCAGTAAATCCCAAATAAAATCAATTGTGCTTATTAACACTGAGATCTTGCCATTTAAACACCAATAATCGATATATATATATATATTCTTGTCTATTGACGATTATCATATCTACTAAGATATAAATGATCATATCTACTAAGACTGGAATATTGTCAATTAATTAATATTAGCAAACACTAATAATCCCAAATATTACTAGAATAATCTCTATTAACAGTGGAATGTTGTAATATAAACAGCAATAATCCCAAATAACATCAATAATCACATATATCAACACTGGATTCTCATCATTTAAACACCAACAATCCTCAATAACACAGAATTATCTCTATTAACACTAATATATTATTATTTAAAGACCAATACTCTCAAATAAAATCAATAATTCTGTATATTAACACTGGCATGTCGTAAACTAAACACCAATAATCCCAAAATAACACCAGAATTATGTCTATTAACACTGGAAACTAATTATTTAATTACAAATAATCTCATTTATCACTGCAATCAAATTAAACACCAGTAACATCTATTAAAGCTGTTAATGTGAACTCCGGTAAGTTTATAAACACTAATGCCAGTCTCTGAATCACTATTAGTGACATTAAACGTTGTTTTTTCTTCTTCACAGGGGGAAACAGGCGACTGAATTTGAAGCTGGAAGTGATTTGAGTTTTCTGCTCACAGACCCGCAGTAACTGATCAGTAACATTAACACCACACGCTGTCGGAACAAACACTCACAGTACAGTAAGAGCTTATACAGAGATTAAGAGTCTTTAATTTGCTTTATTCCCTTATTCTGATTTCATTTGATCTGATCAGTTATAAAGCTTTATGCACCTAAATAAGTGTTTCTGTAAGATTAAATCAATTAATAACTAATCATTTTAATAAAGCTTCTTCTGTTTTATAATGATAGCTATACAATTATTATACAATCATATCAAATACCATCAGTTTATCATATAAGAGCTTAGCTTTGCCATAGTTAAGCTGGGTGATCACATTGGAATCAGAGGATTTATTGTAATTGGGAGCCACTAGAGGGCGCTGTCACCTGTTTAATGTAATTATATGGGATCGTTTCTGTAGAAAGAAGAGCCGAGACCAAAAACACAACAGCTTGTGGCTTTATGACTGCTCGTATAATTTGTGAGCTAAAATAAAGAACTTACACTTTGCATATTTGAAATGTTTGACTGAAAATATGAAAATGGTAACATCACTCTCTGATCTAGATTGGCAGTGAAAGTGTCCCAAAACTTTTGGCCATGTGGGTTTGTTAGTGTATGTGTGCTGTGTACGGAGGCACAGAGCTACGTGTCGGGGTCAGACAGGTCCGGCTGGATTAATCACAGAAAGGTGTGGAAGATTAGGGATCGTTTAAATGCTGTGCCGATGACGGACCGGAGGATCCTGCTCCATCAAAGGGAAATCAAATGGAAATCTAATGATCAGTACAGGATCGCTGACACCCGATCACAGCTTTACCAAAAACACAACTGAAATGAATCAAGTCCTTTAAGCAGGAGAGCACAAAGACAGAAACGTCCAGACAGATTGAGGAATTATTAATTCATTAATCACTTTATTATCATGATTGTTAAGATTTAAAGAGTTAAATCTTTTCCCCCAAGCACAGAAAAAATTGAAAATTCAAAAGAATTGGCACCGGAACGTACAAAAAAAGGATCCAAATCCATTAGCACTTTGATCTGTGGAGTGTTCATCACTAATTAATGTCTGAATTCAGGTTAAACAGCTCAGTGCACTAGAGTGAGAGACATGGGATAGACACCTCAGTAACACACACACACACACACACACACACACACACACGTGCACACACACACACACACACACACACTGCAGTACGGTACCACACCACAACCAAACGCCCCGAGCTCTCTCGGTCGGTTCTTAATCGGTTCTCGGTCAGTTTTCGGCGGCTCTGTCTCCGTTCTCCTGAGGCTGCAGCTGTTCCTTTTCGGTGCCGTCCTCCTGCGGGGGGCGCACTCGCTTGAAGAAGCCCAGCTGTACAGCAGAACACACGGTAAGTACTTCAGAAATCGGTTTGCTTCGATCCCATTGGCTGCCCAGCTACCTAGCCCGAGCAGCGCCGAGGTGCCGGAGCCCCCGGTGGGTCGGACTTCGTAACCTCGTACTGACCAACGTTCTTACATTTACCCGTGTTTCCCGAAACCCTTCGTCACTAACGTAGTGCTTAAACTCCTCTTTGGGTTTAAGAACATTTGAGAAATAAAATTAGGCATCATGTTGGTTTAGTTAACCAACATGTTTACATTCTTTAAAGACTTAATAGCTACGACTGAGCTTATGCAGAATCTTAGTATTTTGTATTAATTTGCCACGGCGAATATCACAAGTCACGTGTCAGTAATGACGTTGTACGCAGCACTTTAAATAAATACTAAATGACGTAAACGTTTCCTCGTATTATAGCAACGGAATGCTTCTTGTTTGCCAGCAGGTGGCGAGCTTGTACAGCGAGCGTTAGCAGCACGCTACTGCAGCCGCATCAGGTATTTTTGGATTTTGACATGACCTGTTAGCACGTTGTTAGCATCAGCATGTTAGCCTGTTCATATCGTGGGCGGAGCCTCTCACCTTGTACATGATGAAGATGAGCAGAGCGAGGAGCAGCAGGCCTGCTAACACGGCTACCACCACCACCCAGATGGGGGCGGACTGGGGGTTATCGGGGTTCCACACCACGTTCAGACTCGCCTACGGGCACACAGGCATGACACGACTGAGCACTGGCGTCATAGCAGTCTCACACACACTCACACTCACACACTTACAGACGTGCTGTTAGCAGGAAGCTCAAAATCCAGGTTTTTGTAAGGCATCTCGATCACGCTGAAGGAGGCGGAAGATTTAACCAGGTACGAGCGATTCGGACCTCCGGCTACAAAAACAAAGGCATGTTTAATACCCACTGTACTGCCCACCATACCCACCATAGCCCACCATACCATACCCACTGCTGCCAGGGGTGCTCTTGCTGTCCATTACAAAGCACTCTAACACGCCCCTGCTCTCACTATAACCCATCACCACAACCTAAGAGCTGTTGGTGTGTAACATACTGTCTGAGTGTGCTGCTGAGCAGAGCAGTGTGTGTGTCAGACCTGACCTGCATGGAAGGTGGCCACGGGTCAGTCTGGGAGGAAGATGCAACCGGATGGCACTCTGCCCCTCGCTCCAACCGACCCACCTGGCACTTGATCTTCAGCACTGAGCTTTCTGACAGTCCCTACACACACACACACACACACACACACAGCACACACCACACACACACACACACACACACACACACACATCACACACCACACACACACACACGCCATTTTTGGAAGGGCATGAGCAGTGGTTTGTACCTGAATGACCTCACAGTTACCAGATCGGTTGACCTTCAGTTATTTCATCACGGCTAAGGGTGATGATTGTCATAGCACGCGGATGAGCAGACAGTACCCAGCGTGATGATTTCGCTCTCGGGTTCCTGCTCCTGCACGTCCCGCCGATGGATGTGACTCCGGGCCCGGCCCTCGGGGCGCCCGCCCCCGCCCCCGCCGGTGTTATTATTCGAATACGTGGGGTTCTGGAACACAAACAGGCCACGCCCACAGTGTTTGCTCAATGGATTTAGGGTATGGAGTAATGCTGTACTAAGAGAGAGAGAGAGAGAGAGAGAGAGAGAGAGAGAGAGAGTGTGTGTGTGTGTCGTACGGAGACGTTGAGTGGGTTGATCTGGACGTCGGTGCTGCAGTTCATGGCTCCGTCCACCTCGTACTTAGTGATGTAGAGCACAGAGCCATTGTTCTTGTAGAGGTACGGCCATTCTACATCCAGCACGGCCTTAGAGAACGCACTCGGGCCCCTGTTCCTCAGCTACACACACACACACACACACACACACACACACACACACACACACACACACACACACACACACACACCATTAACTATGAATCAATCATTAAGAGGTAAGACTTGAAGAATGCGCTAAGGTTTCTGCATACATTAAATCACACTCATTAGCCACAATACTCACCAACTGCCTAATACACTCACAGTACTCACCTGTTACTCCTCATCCTACCACACTACACTATACTCCCTTAAAACTTTATCACTCACTCACCCCATAATGATCAGTTTATTACACACAAATTTCTCCCAGTACTCACTATACTCTGATTGCTTAATACACTCACCTGATGCTCACTCATAAATCACTACACTCCTTTAATACTTCATTACTCACAGTACAATAATCAGTTATTACCCTTTATAAATGGCCTATTACTCTCATTACGCTCACCAATACAATACTCGCTCATTACACACTGTACCCCCCTGAAAACGGTCTTACTCACTATATTTAGTCCTTTCTGGATTCCTCACTATACTCACCTGTTACTCCCCATTACACACTATAATCCCTTAAAACCGAGTTACTCACTACATATACTAATTTGTCACTACACTTACTATACTTACTGACTGCTCATACTCAACCTCTCACTATACTCACCAACTGTTTAATGCATGCAAAATACTCACCTGTTACTCCCGCATTACACACTGTGCTCCCTTAGGTTGTTACTCACAATATAATGATCCGTCATTACACACAAAGCACCTATTACTCTGAATATCCACTATACTCACCCACTGCTTAATACTCTGGATACTCACTCATTACTCACAGCACTCACCCATTCAGCAGTACTCACGTAATCACTTCTAATCACCTGTCATTACTCCGAATGCTCAGTTCTTAAAAAGAATGCTCACTCGTTACCCTCCATACTTACTCGTTACTAATAATACTCACTCCTTACTCCAGGCTGCTTACTCTTTAACTCAGAAGACCCACCTGCCATCATAACACATCAGACCTGATGCTCACTAACTCGTTACTGGCCAGCACTCGCCCTCAGCACCCAGTTCCTCCTCACCATACTGCTTTATTACCAGAAACCCTCGCTGACTGATAGAGGAGCAGCGCCCCCTGCTGTTCGTAGCTGTGCGCTGAGAGGAGTGTGTGTGTTACCTCGTAGATGTGCTGCACCGGGGGCCCGATATCGTCCTCCACTACCGGCTTCTGCTTAGGCTGCCAGTTAGCAATGGGGAGGAAAATCTGCTCAGGCGCCGACGCCCTACACACACACACACACACACAGGTCAGACACTGGTATGGGGTTATGGCTGGGGCTATGGTTGGTGAGGAACCCGTGCTCGTACCCCCGTATCTCCACGTTGGCCAGCACGGCCAGCTTGGTGACGATGGTGACCAGGTTACTGGCGTTATCGTACTGATTCGTGCTGCAACACAAGAGAAACACAGACAGCCGTCAAACTGCAGGAGGCGCTCTAACACCACACCCCCTAAAACCTCCCAAACCCCGTGTATTCCCCAACAACAGGGCAGCACTTCACCTGATTGTTTACCTTCCATAAGTAACCCAGTTAGTCCTACAATTAGAAGTGGTTCATGCTCCGTGTTTTAGCTCAGCAGCAAGATATTTTATTTCTGCTGTTTTCTTTCTTTTATATTAGTTTAGTAGGACTTAGGATGAATTAGATAAACTTTTTTTATTTAGTTAGACTAAAGAGTATAACCAGTTTAAAAAAGAAAATACAATGAATATATACACATATACACACAGCTTTACTAGAAATATGTTTTTTTTTCGGTAAATGTGTGTTGGATAAACGTTTGTTATTGTCCACACATTTTTGATTGTAATTTTTAGTTTATTTTGTAGTTTTCTAAGATTGCATAGGTATAGTATCATGAGAAACCATTTTTATTTATTCATTTCTTTACTAATAATAATTTAAGATCTTTTTTTTAGTATAAATGCAGAGTTTTTTTTGTTTTTATAATATATTAGTTCTATAAACATTTTTCCATTTTATCACATCTGGGATGTTTTTCTTTTAGCCATGTAAAAACATTTTTGTTAACTGTGCAAAAATGTAAAGCTTTTAAAGTTTGTAATTCGGTGTACTGCTGGCGTAAAACAACATTATTGTTTATTTCTTTTCTTCAATAATTATTTAAACTGTTTGTAGTTTAGTAGAAATGCATTTTTTCCCCTATTTTTATTTTATGTTTCATTTTTGAAATGTTGTTTTTAAGATCATTAATTTTCAAACATTTTTTAGTTTAGTTGGAACACAGAGTTTTTTTTAAAGGATAAAACTCCTTTCTTTTTAAAATCCTCTTTTATTTGTAATAAAAAATTCCATTCATTTGTAACATTTGTGCTTTAGTAGAAATGTGATTTTTATATAAATATTTTTCTATTTTTATGTTACTACGCCTGGGATATTTTTCTTTTAGCCATGTAAAACATGTTTTGCTTAATAATGAAAAAATGCAAAGTGTTTTTAGAGTTTTATTTGAATCGTTTTAATGTTAAGTAATTTTTGCCCCTTTTTAAATTTTTTCACTCGGGGGTTCAGAAACCAGTTCCACATATCATGTTCTAGGACTGACAGGGCTAGGTCTGTCCCAGAGGATGGTATGTGGAACTGGTTCCTGAATACAGTTCTGCTTTTATGAGGAACTGTTCTTAGTTCTTGTTTACCTCTGGATCTGCAGGTCAAACTTGACGGACGTATCCTGCTCCGATAGCTGATGAACACTGAAACGCAAGCCGGCCATGATCTGTAACACACACACACACACACACACACACACACACACACACACACCCCATGGTAACATATCACAGTATCGTACTGTGGAAACAAATCGTGCTGCATCGTATGCTGGTATCATATCATGGCACTATATGGTATGGTCTCATGCTACACATGGCATCAGTGATTGTTAATAGACACTGTGCTCTTAATCAATAACTAACTACATTTTCTGTTTTCTCTCCGAGCTGTGTTCCGGCAGTTCCGGTTCCGGCCCCACACATGATGTTCATCCGCTGTAGCTCCACTCAAGCTGCTTCCGTCATCAGCTCCAGCCCCACCATACCCCGGCCACTTAATGTCGATGTGCAGACTTCACATTTTATTTGAACTTTGACTCCATGACTTTAGTTTCGCTCTTAGATTTATCATCTACGCCGCCCAAGGAGGTTGGGTCCCTTTCTGAGTCTTGGTCCTCCCAAGGTTTCTTCCTAGAACTAGGGAGTTTTTCCTTGCCACTGTCGCCCTAGGCTTGCTCAATTTGGGATTGGACGTAGTTATTAGGAGATAATCTAAACTTGTAAAGTTGCTTTGAGACAATGCTCCATTGTAAGTGCTGTATAAATAGATCTGACTTGACTTGACGTCTTGTATTTGTGTAACTGTGTAAGTACCTTGGTTCCTCCTTTCATGGGATTCCCCAAATCACACACCACCCTCGTCTGATTCTCTCTCTTATACGCACAGGACAACCTCGACAGGGTCTGAAAAACAAACACACACACACACAGACACACAGGTGACTTTAGCTATTAGGAATCGGTCTATTGATCCGTTGATGTGTGTGGGTGTTATTTGGTATGTCTGAGGGGGGGCGGATTCTCACCTCGTTGTTTCTCACCACCCCGATGAAGTCGGCCTGAGGAGGGATGATCACACTGAGCTCGGCCTCGTACGCTCCCTCACCCCGATTCTCCGCCGTCACCACCAGAGTCAGAGGGTTATCATCTCCGATAAACATCTGATTCCGATCACTGTATCACACACACACACACACACACACAGACACTATAACGTGGTATCATATTATATTGTACACATACCTTTATTTAGTCGCACAGCGATCTAACGTTCTGATTAAAGTCTCTCTCACACACACACACACACACACACACACACAGGCAGGACTGTACAGGTGTGTGTTTTGATGCAAGTGCTGACTCACCTGACCACGGCCAGATTCAGGTTTGGTTTACAGATATTATCCTCACCGCAGTCCAACAGGATGTGAGCCTACACACACACACACACATATACACACACACACACACACACACACACACACACACACACACACACACACACACACACACACACACACACACACAGTGAACCGAGGTAAACACAATATTTTCATAATAAAGCCGTCATTAGTGGTTCATCTAAACCTGGAGAGAAATCACAGGGGCACCCAAACCACAGGCAGGACCAACCCTGCACTCTGATTGGCCGAGAGACGTTCTAGGGTGCCAGGATGACCCAATAACAGTGACTGAAGCTTGTACACACACATAACCATAGCAACAACCCCAGACATAACAAAGCAGCAACCTCATAATTATACAAGTAAACAACTCTTTAGGATTGGCTCTTTCTTTCTTCTCTTTATTCTTTCATCCTTCCTTCTTCTCTAGTCAATCACTAACCAAGGAACGGAAATGGTAGCACTAATGCTGTGCTTTGGTTCTAACACCGGGATCTCCCTCTGATTGGCTCCTGTGGGTAGAATAGTGGATCTCAGTAATAGCCTGCCTTATAAACCAGACCCAATTTATTTACTGAATGGAGATGAACTTTCTTTTTAATAGATTACAGCCGATCAGTTGATATATTTGGGTTTATTTTCTGTATGATAAACAGTTCGGTTGCTCTGTTAGGACTGAAGCCCGTCGTCTGGGGACGCTGGTACCTGTTCGGTTTGTTACCTGTTTGGTGACGTTAGCAGGGTTGGACTGATCCAGGATGGGCTGGAGGCCTGTACTATCTGCAGCACTTTCATAATCCAGCTTATACTCCATAAAGATGGAGATCGGAGTGATTTTATCCCTAAACTCAGAGTCATCCTGCACAGAGAGAGAGAGGGAGAGAGAGAGGGAGAGAGAGAGAGAGAGAGAGAGAGAGAGGGAGGGAGGGAGGGAATGTAAGAGCTGAGTGAGATCACATGTAAGGAATGTGTGTGTAATGATTTGCCTTTCCTTTTCAGGTCAAAATCCCCAAATCTGTTCTGTTTACTTCCACACTAACAGAACTATGTGTCTATGTATGTGTACATACGTGTGTGTGTGTGTGTGTGTGTGTGTGAGCCCTGTGCCCCATCAGCCCATGAAGCAAAAGTTAAATTTAGCAACTCTGCATAATGTTCAGACGAAACCAACATACACCCAAAATCTTTTTCTTTCTGTCTTCCTTTCGCCGGGGGCTTTAGGAGCCGAGCGCAGGCAGCAGCCGGTACGAACAAAGCCCTGCTATCGGGGCTGAGGAGAGGCTTACATGGGACTGGGAGCACTTCACAAAAACGAATATACAAGTATAGGCCTGCACACACAGACAGACAGGAGCATGTGTATGGATATGCAGGCATACTTATGGGTGTGAATCAATAATAAGATGCACCAAA
Organism: Ancistrus triradiatus; assembly: GCA_025084515.1. Lineage (NCBI taxonomy): Eukaryota > Metazoa > Chordata > Actinopteri > Siluriformes > Loricariidae > Ancistrus > Ancistrus triradiatus. The sequence continues at coordinate 10,087 of JAJAGP010006327.1, read as the reverse complement.
AAGGTGCGACACTCCCGGCGGAGATAAAGCCCATCCGTGGTGCGGACCGAACCCGGATCGCTCCGGTGAGTGACGCGCGGTAGCCCTCACCCGACCGGCGGGGGCGATGAGACGAGGAGACGCCAGGCTTTTAAATGCCAGACTACAGCACCACTCTCAGATGGGCGCGAACAAAAGATGGCGCTCATAACGGAACACGTCGGGTTATTTGGCGAACTGAAACGCTAACAAAGCCGACCGGGCGGCGCTAAGAGCGCGGAGGCATAAATTACTCCTTCAGACGTGCCGACGCAAACGGCCTGAGTCGACTCGATGATTGATTCACCAATCAAAGCCTGGGTATGCGCACTGGCGACATAAAGAGCCAGTCGCTCTGGAACCTGACCCTCACAAACCCCATGACCCCACGGCCCTATGACCCCGCTGCCTTTCCTCCCTCTACAAAGTTAGAAACGTTACCATCGCTCCCTAATAGCTCCCACCAATGAGAGCGCTGGAAAATACTGAGTCACGCCGCTGCTCAGGTGTCTCTAGTCAGGTGTAATCAGCACCGATCGCGGTCGCCGCATGCGCTCTGTACCACGCTGTCACTGCCCTCTAGTGTCAGGCTGCAGAACTGCGTGGTTCCCAAAAGTTTCTCTTTCTTTCTTTCTCAGTATTCTCCTTAGTGTTTGATTCTTTCAATCTTTCTTTCTTGTTTGTGTGTGTGTGTGTGTGTGTGTGTGTGTGTGTGTGTGTTCCGCTCACTATCAGGTAGGCATTTAGGCTGGTGCAGGACGGAGCTCCACCGTTCGTGACGGTTATAACCTCTGTGAACTGAGCGAAGCGAGAGGGAAGGAACAGCACTCGCTTTATCGCCCCCTTCTGCTTCAGCCGGTCCAGCGTCAGATCCACCTGAAACTCTACACACACACACACACACACACACACACACACACACAGACAGACAGACAGACAGACAGACAGAGACAAAGACAAAGACACACACACACACAGACAGACAGACAGACACACAAAGAGACACACACACACACACACACACACACACACACACACACACAGACAAAGAGACAAAGACACACACACACACACACACACAAAGACAGACAAAGAGACACACAGAGACACACAGTTAATGGAGATTTAGATCTGGTACATCATCAGTGACTCAATGTCATATTATTCCAATTCATCTGTTTTGATTCAGGTTCACTCTCTTGATTCAGTTTTAGTCATGATTCGGATTCACCATTTTGACTCATGATTCAGATTCATGTGTGTTTCTGTTTTCATAATTTATCTGATCCAGTACTGGATTGCTTGATTCATAGATGTGTGTTTAACACATGATTCAGAGTCACATTTCAGATTCGGATTTAAATTTGATTCAGATTTGCATTATACTTAATTTAAATTTCAGACTCATTATTTAGGGTCAAATGTTTGATTCAGTTTTGGATCATACTTAAGTCAGACTCACTGTTTTGACTCATGATTCAGATTCATGTTTGGTTCTATTTTACGTTCTAGTTTTTTTAGGTTTAGGTTTATCTGATTTGATTCAGATTCACTCTTTTGAGTCAGTTTTAGTTGACACGAGTCACTTATGGTTATACTTAAATCAAATTCAAATGCTTGATTCGAATTATGTTTAATTTGATTCAGAATCGCATGCCTGATTCAATGTGGGTTTCATTTGACTACAGTTAACATGTTTGATTAATTTTATGTTTTATATGATTCAGAGTCACATACCTGAATCATTTTAGGTTTTATTTGATTTGCTTGCATGCTTGATTCACTGTAGGTTTTCCCAGATTCAGAGTCAAGTATTTGATTCATTTTAGGTTTTATTTGATGTAGATTCGCATGTTTGGTTCATGTTAGGTTTTATTTGATTTGATTCATATGCCTGATTCATACAAGGTTTTATCTGATTCATTCACACGCTTGATTCATCTTAGGTTTTATTTGATTCAGAGTCCAATTACTGATTCATTTTAGGTTTTCTTTGATACAAAATCAAGTGTTTGATTTGATATTTGACTCAGAGTCACATGCTTCATTCATTTTAGCTTCTTTGATAGAAATTCAAGTGTTTAATCTTAATGTAAATCATTTTATGATTTTTATCTGATTCAGAGTCACATGCCTGATTCACTGTGCGTTTTACTTGACTATAAACAGATTCATGTTTGATTCACTTTACGTATTATTGATACATATTCAATTGGTTGATTCAGTTTAGGTCTTATTTGATCCAGAATCACATGTTTGATTCATTGTAGGTTTTATTTATATGTTTGATTCATAATGATTGTAACTGACTCAAATTCCTATGCCTGATTTGCACTTTTGGGTTTTACTTCACTCAGAGTCACATGGTTTGATCCATTTCTGGTTGTAATTGATACACGATTGATTCACTTGAGGTTTTACTGATACAACCTCATACTGACAGTCATGTGTTTGATTCCTTTTAACTTTGATCTGCTTTACAATTCTATGCCTGATTCATTTCAGATTGTACTTGATTCAGAGATACACGCTTCGGTCATTGTAGATTTTATTTGATTCAGAGTCACATGCCTGATTCACTGTGTGTTTTATATGAGGTAGATTCAGATTCACTGTTGGGGGTGTGTCCATGTCGAGCGTTCATCACACACTCCTAAACACACTCGTTATTTCCGGCTGCTCAGGCACTGTGTGTGTGTGTGTGTGTGTGGCAGTTTGTCAGTCTGGAGGCCATTATACTCAGCATGAGACGGACGACGCAATTTGGGCTACACACACACACACACACACACACACACACCCCAGCCAGTCTAAGTAGGTTTACTGCATCCTCTCCCTCCTACACATACTGATGTGCCAAGGATTTTAAAAATAAGTGTGTGTGTGTGTGTGTGTGTGAGCGTACTGAGACTGGGCGGAGCTCCTCCGCCGCTGGCCTTCACACAGTAATTCACCATGAAACTAAGACAAAGCCAAAAGAAGACAGAATTAGTGTGTTATTTCTAAGGGGTAGTGCCCGAGGGGCATCACACACAGGGCAGGGTAATGAGACATGCCCACTCACCACGACACCATGGTGCCAGTTCCAGGAAGCTGGCAGCTCTTATTATCTGGATTCAGGATCTGGGGATTGATATCCAGGGTGGCGTTTGCAATGATCACCGGCCGGGCTCTAAGATCCCACACACACACACACACACACACACACACACACACACACACACACACACACACACACACACACACACACACACACACACACCCCGTTAGTACAGACACGTACAGCTACGGATGATCAGGACTGAGAATTTAAACCAGACTCGGGTTTATTAGAGTTCACTGAGATTTACTGGGGCTTAGTGGGGTTAGTTTGTGGAGTGTGGGGTGCAGTACCTGTACAGAACCGCTTTATCAGCTCCAAACACTCCCACCAACAGATCTGCACACAGAACCAGAACCAGATCAGTACTAGATAAGCACGCACGCACGCACGCACACACACACACACACACACACACACACACACACACATAGTGAATACTGATAGGAAGGCCTGTAATAATGAACACAGTCACTCTAATTCTTTACTGTAAGACCCTTATTACTCCTGTTATTATTAATAGTTCCTGCTCTCAGATCTAACTCAGTGCTCATAGGGGACTGTGGTGGCCTATGAACCCTGAACCAAAAGGTCCAAAGTTCAAATCCCACCTCTGCCAAGCTGCCACTGTTGGGTCCTTGAGTAAGGCCCTTAACCCACAATTGCTTGGATTGTAAGACTGTACCAACTGTAAGTTGCTCTGGGTAAGGGCGTCTGCTAAATGCTGTAAGTGTAAATGTCATAGGGAACTGGAACCGCAGTTAGTATTTCATTATAGTATTCCTCTATTCAGCCCTGCAGTAGGGGGAGCTGCTGAGGGACACAGTCTCGTACCCGGGTACCCGTTCCGATCCACGTCCATCTCCCCGTTCATGGCATAGCCGAAACTGGCGGGCACCGAGGTCGACGCCCACTTCCCCTCCAGAACCTGAGAGGGCTGAGGATTGGGACCCGCTGCACCCCCGTTATAGATGTACACCAGACCCTGCCGCGAGGGACCACCGTATGGAGCCGAAATCGCCACGTCTGAAACAAGGACACGCCCACAAACGCTACATCATAATAATAATAATAATAATAATAATAATAATAACAACAGTAATATAATAATAAAAATATACTCTTACTGAATTAATAATAATAATTCAAAGATAACAACAATAATAATTATTACAATAATGACTAAAACAATATAATAACAGCACATTAAATAGTAATAACAATACTAATTATTGTAATGCAGGTACGGAAATGCCCAAAGTTGAATCTGGACTGGGGTTTGAGAGAGGAACGTTTCTCACTCATCTAAGTGGCTTCTTCAGTCTCAGCTAGCTGGGAAACTTCAGCAGCCCTCCACACAGCTCCTCTGCATAAGCATGGGACCGCTGATCCGCTTCATGGGCACAGACTGATGGGCACAGACTGATGGGCACAGACTGATGGGCCACTCGGATGAGTCACGAGACGTTTCTCCCACAAAACCCCATGTCCAGGTGAACAGATTCAACTTTGGGGATTACTAATTATTATCGTTATAATAACATAAGAATATAATAATACATTTAGTAATAGTAATAACAATACTATTTCCAATAATAACTGTAATAGTAATTATTATTATTAAAATATAAACAGATGAAGACAAAAAAAAAAAAAATAGAAAATTAAGTAAAAAAATTGAAGAAAAACAAAACAAAAAAAGCAGCAGAAAAGATGAGCAATGAAAAATTAAGATGAAAGAAGAATAGAAAAATGAACTGAAGAACCTGAAAGTAAATTACAGTGTGGAAAGCCGGACAAAAAATAAAAACTAAAGAAAAAAAGCATTACAAGATACAGTGCCTTGCAAAAGTATTCGGCCCCCTTGAACTTTTCAACCTTTTGCTACATTTCAGGCTTCAAACATAAAGATATGAAATTGTAATTGTTTGTGAAGAATCAACACCAAGTGGGACACAATCGTGAAGTGGAACGAAATTTATTGGATATTTTAAACTTTTTGTAGAAATAAAAAACTGAAAAGTGGGGCGAGCAAAATTATTCGGCCCCCTTGCGTTAATACTTTGTAGCGCCACCTTTTTGCTGCGATTACAGCTGCAAGTCAGCTTTGCACATCGAGAGAATGAAATTTTTGCCCATTCTTCCTTGCAAAACAGCTGGAGCTCAGTGAGGTTGGATGGAGAGCGTTTGTGAACAGCAGCTTTCAGCTCTTTCCACAGATTCTCGATTGGATTCAGGTCTGGACTTTGACTTGGCCATTCTAACACCTGGATACGTTTATTTGTGAACCACTCCACTGTAGATTTTGCTTTATGTTTTGGATCATTGTATTGTTGGAAGATAAATCTCCGTCCCAGTCTCAGGTCTTTTGCAGACTCCAACAGGTTTTCTTCCAGAATGGTCCTGTATTTGGCTCCATCCATCTTCCCATCAATTTTAACCATCTTCCCTGTCCCTGCTGAAGAAAAGCAGGCCCAAACCATGATGCTGCCACCACCATGTTTGACAGTGGGGATGGTGCGTTCAGGGTGAAGAGCTGTGTTGCTTTTACGCCAAACATAACGTTTTGCATTGTGGCCAGAAATTTCGTCTGAACAGAGCACCTACTTCCACATGTTTGGTGTGTCTCCCAGGTGGCTTGTGGCAAACGTTTTATGGATATCTTTGAGAAATGGCTTTCTCTTGCCACTCTTCCATAAAGGCCAGATTTGTGCAGTGTATGACTGATTGTTGTCCTATGGACAGAGTCTCCCACCTCAGCTGTAGATCTCTGCAGTTCATCCAGAGTGATCATGGGCCTCTTGGCTGCATCTCTGATCAGTCTTCTTCTTGTTTGAGCTGAAGGTTTAGAGGGATGGCCGGGTCCTGGTAGATTTGCAGTGGTCTGATACTCAATCCATTGAAATATGATCGCTTGCACAGTGCTCCTTGAGATGTTTAAAGCTTGGGAAATCTTTTTGTATCCAAATCCGGCTTTAAACTTCTCCACAACAGTATCTCGAACCTGCCTGGTGTGTTCCTTGGTCTTCATGATGCTCTCTGCGCTTTAAACAGAACTCTGAGACTATCACAGAGCATGTGCATTTATACGGAGACTTGATTACACACAGGTGGATTCTATTTATCATCATCAGTCATTTAGGTCAACATTGGATCGTTCAGAGATCCTCACTGAACTTCTGGAGTGAGTTTGCTGCACTGAAAGTATAGGGGCTGAATAATTTTGCACGCCCCACTTTTCAGTTTTTTATTTCTAAAAAAAGTTTAAAATATACAATAAATTTCGTTCCACTTCCGATTGTGTCCCACCCCTTTTTTTTTTTTTGTTGTTGATTCGTCACAAAAAATTACAATTTCATATATCTTTTATGTTGAAGCCTGAAATGTGGCCCAAAGGTTGAAAAGCTCAAGGGGTGAATACTTTTGCAAGGCCCTGTATATACACTGCAGAAGATGTTAAGAAAAAAAGAAAAATGAGATAGAGAAAAGAAAAAAAGAAGGGAAGAACATATCAGAAGAAAAAGGAAAGACAAAAACTTAAAAAACAAGAAAAGGATAATGGGGATCAACGGCTAAGAAAAGAAAAGCAATAACAAAAAAGATGAGAGGAAGTATGAAGAAAGACAGAAATAAGATAAAGCAAAAGCAAGAAAAACTAATAAAAAACATTTTTTATTTCGAAATGAGTGTGCGCGTGTGAGTGTGAGAAAGAGAGAGTGTGTGTGTGTGTGAGAGAGTGTATGTATGTGATTGTGTGTGTGTACCTCTGAAGCCGTCCTTATCCAGATCGCCGAGGGAGGAGATGGAGCTGCCGAAACGGGCGTACACCTCTGATCCCGTGAGGGTGAGGGGGGGCAGGAAGGAGAAGGCCCCCCGGGACAGGTAAATGTACACCTGTCCCACCTCCCTCAGCTTCCCGTCTGACCCCCGGTCCATGAAGAGAGGGGCTCCCACCAGCAGGTCCATCAGGCTGTACCCAAACACCCAAAACACCCCAAACACACTCAGAACCACGCCCAAGCCCCGCCCCATCACAGTCACCTGTATAAAGACCCCGCCCCGCTCCTCACCCGTCGCCATTGATGTCCGTCACCGCCACGGCGTTCCCGAAATAAGCCGCCATCTGGAACGAGGGGCACAGACCACGGGCATCAGGGCACCAACAACACAGAGGGGAGGAGGTTACCCAAGCATCTCTACAGTTTCTCCCTGCATCCATCCATCCATCCATCCATCCCCAGTCACACATAACCCCGCCTGTGGCCACACCCCCCAACAGCACGGCTCGTCAATGGAAAGCCCACGGCCGGGTCAAAAAGCGTCCGTCCGTCCTCCCTCAGTATTCCAATTAGCCTTTCCTCTTGTTGTTCTTTCTTTGTGTTCATTCTTCCCTCCTTTATTTCTTCCTTTATTTACCATTAATTGATTTCTTTCTTTTCTTGTCATTTATTTTTCTTTCTTTAGCATTTGTTGCTTTGTTTCTCTCTTTAGAAATGATAAACAAGACAAAAAAGAAAAATACTAAAGAATAAAATAATAGCACGAATGAAATGAAAATTTTAAATAAATAAAAAAAAAAAAAAAAAAAAAAAAAAAAAAAAAATGAAACAAGTAATGGATTATCATTTATACCAAAGATATATCCATTGCCAAAAAAAAAAAAAAAAAATTAAAAATAAGACGGACAAAAGCAGACAGGAATGATTAACTGAAGAACAAAAAAGGAATTACAGCAGGGAAGGACATTACAAGATGAATCCGTTGAAGAAGACAATGAAAATAAGAAGGAAATAAAAAGTATTGATGAATTGCAGATATAAAAAAGAAACAAAACAAAGAGTAATAAAATAAAAGAAAGAGAAAAAGAATAATAAAATAAACAAAGGGAAAAGATAAAGGAAAAGTAATGGTTAACTGAAGAACAAAAAAAACATTACAGATAAAATAAAAATGACAGGTGAACAAAAAATAAAAATGAAGAAATAAGTCAGAAAATAATGAAAAAGAAGAGGAAAATGGAAAATAAGATGCAGAGTTAAACAAAAAGAAGTACAAAAAGAGCAGAATAAAACAAAGGAAAAAAGGTGTTTTTTAGGTCCACACTGTTTTTATTGTTTTTTAAGCCGTGACCTTTTTCTTCCTGCTGACTCACCGCTTCACCTCGTTCCCCCTCTCATCCCTCAACATCTGTCTGCCCACTCAACTAACGCTAAATCACCTCCAGATGTTACACACACACACACACACACACACACACACACACACACACACACTCTCGGGTCTGTTACCTGCACCCCGGTGAAGTTCAGCATGGAGGTCATGGTTTTGCCATTAAAGATGTTCACCTAAAAAGAGCCAGAAGAAGGTAAGATAAAGCTAACAAGCACGCTAGCTGCTACGTCTCGGCTTTAAACAAGCGGCGCCGGTGCTGTACTCACATAACCCAGGGCTTTCTCTCCCCGCGGTACTCCAGTTACATAGTCTAACAACAAAAACAACAAAACAAGCAAAGAGAGAGAGAGAGAATGTACAGACTGATTAATTCTTGCACTCTTGCTTCATTTCTCATTTTTGCATCTTTTTCTTAGCTCTAGTATTCTTGTTCCTTCTCCCTTCTTCTCTTTTCTTTAATCCTTCTTTCCATTCTTTATTTTAGTTACCCCTTCAGGAAACGGAAGTCAGATCTCTTTTCCTCTTTTTTCCTTCCTCTCATTTGCTTTTATCATATTTCTTTCTTTATTTTCTTTGTTTCCTAATCTTAAAATAAAAATAACAAAAACAATAACACCCCAAAAAAGAGGGTGTGAACCTGAGCTTGTACAGAGCCGCCCGTTTTTATCTGCTTTCATAGCAAACCTTTAAAATGTTACCATGAGAGTCTCTGATCAAAACGAACGGATTATTCTTTAATAATCAAAAAGCTATGCTTTGCTCCTTTTGTTTTTAACTCTTCCTTCATTTCTCATTTTAATTAGCTCTAATATTCTCGCCTTGTTCCGTCCCCCTTTTTCTTGTTTTTCCTTCCCTTTCCTTTTCTTTAATCTTCAGGAAACAGACGTAAGATCTCTGCTTCTCTTCCTTTGTCTCATTTGCCTTTTTGTTCTTGCGCACATGCCTTCAGCATATTTTTCCTTTATTGTCTTCTTTTCATTTCTCCCTTTCATTTACATATTTTTCTTTTTCTGTTTCCACTCCTACCTTTTCTTCCTTCTTTATTTATTTATTTGTACTGTCTATAGCCTTTTTGGTCTCTAGCGTTGTGTCGTTTTCTTTTTTCTTCTTTCTCTTCACTTCTTTGCTCTACTGTCCTCATTTATTTTTCTGTCTTGAAATTCTTGCCCTTTTACAACCTTACTTTTTGCTTTTATAAGATCAAAAAAAGTGTCACCAGATACATTTTTTGTTAATGGAGCTTTAGTTAGACTCTTGTTTTTTCCCCCTCCTCATTATTACATTTTTTATATATTACACATTTTCATATTTCCTTCTCTGTCCCTCTGTCCATTCTTACATTCTTTTTTTTTCTTTCGTTATTATCTCTTGATTCGTCCTGATATTCTGTCAATATTTTATTTATTAAATTAAATTTTATTTACCCATTTTCCATTCTATCATCTCCATTCCTTTTTCTTTTTTTATTTATTTGTCATCTTCCTGTTTTCCTTTCTTTGCTCTAACATTCTTGTATTTATATACACATACAATTGTTGTTTTCCTTTTTTCTTCCAGTATTATTTCGTCTTATTTATAGATGTTTGATTTATAGGCGTATTCATTTTTTATTTTGTCCTTTCAATCATCCTGAAATTCTATCAATATTTTATTTTTTATTCCTTTTTTCTTTTTTTCTTTTTTTCCTTCTTGTTTCTCTTCACTTCTTTGCTCCAACATCCTCATTCCTTTTTCTTGTCTGTAATTCTTGTCCTTTTAAAATTTCTCCTCCTTGCTCTGTTTTTTTAAAACCAAAAA